>JZKD02S2022189.1:1594781-1606080 GCA_000966675.3 Picea glauca
GTTTGGGTTTCCAGGTGAAAAATCTCTGTGTAATGTTTGTATTTTCCATTGTATCTTTTCTATTCTTTTCTGAATATCAGTTTGCAATAGATATTGTACAAGGTTAGAATTTACACCGAAGCGTCGAAGTGCCCAAAGTCCTGAAGTGGCCAAAGTCCCAAAGTGTCGAAGTGCCTGAAGCGCCGAAGACCTGAAGTGCCTGAAGCGCCAAAGACCCAAAGTGCCCAAAGTCCCAAAGGCCTGAAGCCCCGAAGTGCCGGAAGTGGTCAAAGTCCCTAAGTGCTCGAAGTGTCGAAGACCCGAAGCACCCGAAGTCCCGAACACCCGAAGCCCGAATGCCCAAAGTAAGTCTTAGTCATCCAATTCAAATGAACACGTGGTGCTAGATCTAGAGCTCCAGAGGAAAGTTAAGGGGAAAAAGTGAGATCTGAGTTTTGATTTTCTCAGCGCCCGGAGACCCGAAGGGATCTTAGTCATTGATCCAGGAGCCAGGCATCACCATATCTAAAAATCTGAGTAAAATAAAAAAAGGTAAGTGAGGTTTGAGATTTGATTTTCTTGGAGCAGGAGACCCGAAGGAGATCTCAGCCATCGATTTAAGAGGATACGTGGAAGTCTTTAGTATGGAAATGTGGTGCAATTGTTGGTCATGACACCAGGCACCTATTCGATAGTGACGCATGGCACTCAGTCTAGAAAGTTGTGGGCATACCATTCACTTCTTTCTTAGTGACATGTGTCACTACTATTTCATGACACGTCAACATAACATCGATAGGTCATATTCTGGAAGTTGTTATTATTCAACGTCAAGAGTAACATCCCCCTCCCCCAGGGCACAGTTTGGGGGATTATAAAGTTGGCGGGTGGTTAAGCTTGGAAGTAGCACTAAATATAGCAGGTGCGCCTAGATCTGGTATAGTAACCAGATCAACAACCACAGTCTATTGTGGGGACGCAATGTTCTCGATTAATAATTTTCTTAAGTGGTCCCACAATGGAAACCATGGTATGGAGAATGTGCTATGTGGCGAAGGGAGATGGATTGCGGGCCCAAAAGCCATCTGATCCCAAACCACTTTTGAGCAGCCTCACAATCGCATGTTTATATGGTGTCCTATCCAAGAGCACCATGTGGCCTCCCCTTGGGCATTTAATCTCGTTGATTTTCCGAGAAAATGGTAGTTAATGAAAGTAGAGCCGGTGGTTGAAACCTCGACTCAATCCATAAATGGAAGGCATGGAAGGCCCAGCGGTGGGGACTGAACCATCAGCCTGTGGTACCCTTGTGGATAGATTTTCTTGTAGGCCCATGCCGAGATGAATTTTCATCTGATGGGAGGATACATGCACATTCTAACAGAAGACTGCTTAGATGCAAATCTTTGATTGAGAAGGCTATATCACGCTCCTGATGGTTGTGGGAAGTTCAGAGTATAAATAGATAGTTTTGATATTTTGTTCAGTTCGTCAACTAGTTGAGAAGAGATCCCTATTTTGTAATGTTTTGATGCCAGAACTGTTCTCTGGTTATGTATCAAATTTGAGACTTTCATGTTAATAGAAGTCAACTTCTTTTCATCTCTCTATAAAAAATGTGCTAAAGCACTTGGGCATGGAGGATCCAGTCGAGGGTTGTTATGTTGTTGTAATGTAGGTTTGATTACAGTGGTATCGTGACCAGTTTTAGTCAACTCCCTTGTTATCTTTTTCCCTCTTGCATTGAATGGATCGGGCATGGAGGAACCAGTCGAGTTGTTGTAGCTGCATGGTGATGTAGGTTTGATCATTGTGTTGTTGTGGCTGTGTTGTTTGGACATATTTCAGTGTCTGAATCTTGAAATCAAGAGTGATCTCAAGTCTGAGTTTTTCTTTTCCAAGCTGCTTGAAAGCCAGATGCCCATAGCAGTCTTGTTCACCTTCCTGACTAAGTCTTCCCTCTTCTCACACTTAAACTCAATCCAATGACTGAAGTTAATGTGGCCCTCACTTCCCTGTGCATTTCTTGTCCAGTTTTGTGTTGAACATCATTCAGATATTGAGTTTTTTCCATTGACCTCCACTCATATAAAACCAACATCCACCAAAAACTCTGATGGGTAATGGGATTACCTTCTATGCAATCTGAGTGTGACTTCTAGTGCTAACATTCTTAGCGTCATTGTCGGGGAATGAATTGAAGACTTTTCCTTGGGATAGAACAACAACGAGCTTCTGATTTTGAAGGTGCATCAGACATCAAAACCATTTAATATTGCAACTTGCACGTAGAAAATCCACAATAGAAGACTCCACTGGGGAGGTCCTGTTGACAAAAATATGACCATACCGAAGGGGAAGACTAGGTATCAGTTTATGAGCTTTATTCATGAAATCTTGTTCTTGTTTATAAACTCATTTCTCTCTTTCCCTTCACATATAAAGAGGATTATTCTCTACTTTGTCTATTTAGATGATAATAGGCCTTCCTTTATTTATCCATCATTGGAAGAAGAAAACATGCCCTATTCTTGTGTTCTAGATACCGATCTCATGTCTTCACCTCAGCTTATTCATAAAAGTGAGATATGTATTGAATCTCCTCTTGAAATTGATCACCCTTGTATCCCTGAGGAGATTGAAAATAAGTCACAGTCTTCTCAAATCTCGTTACCCTCCATTATTCCTACTGAGCCTTGCCATCAACTCATTAATCCTCATGACCAACCCACTGCTTTTCAAATTAAAATCATAAATACGTTGTTTAAACCTTTAAGGCTACCACATGACCTTCATCCTTATCCTCGTTATTCCTTTGAGTATCTTCCTCGATTTTTTGGAGAGGATCATATTACATATGAGAGGCATTTGGAGGCATTTGAGAGCATTGTCGATCAGTTTGAGATTATTCATGATGATGTTTCCATGAGGTTGTTCTCACAATCCTTTTCTGGAGATGTTGTTGTGTGGTTTAGATGTCTGGAAGACAGTTCTATTGGCTCTTGGATCGATCTATGCCATGCTTTTTTAAAGTGTTTGGGTGGGAACAAGTCCCTTGATCAATACTGTTTTGATTTTAATGCCTTGAGGAGAGGGGAAGAGGAAGCCTTGGTTGTCTTCAACAGGAGGTTTTACAGTGTTTATCATAGTATGCCTATGGAGATCAGACCCATAGAGATTGTTGCCATGGTGTACTATGTCATGGCTCATCATCCATAGTTGGTCCTTCTACTGAGAGAGAGGAAATATTCATCGTTAAGACACCTGTTTGAAGATGTTGAAGAAGTCGAAGATAACATCAGAGATAGCAAGGGGGTTCATATGCAAGCATATCTTCAAAAATTTCATGTGCCTAAGGAAGAAGACTATCATCATGTTTCATATTCTAAGAAAGAAGATAGTGATTATGAATCAGAGCTGGAACAACAAAAAGGAAAAGAGACTGTAGCTGCTGACGATCGAGATTTTTTTTCGAAGGAGCAGGGAGGGTTTTTTATTTGCAAGCAGAGAGGAATTTACAGAGGAGAAACATGGTCGTCTAAAGAAACCAGGATTCTGTCACACGATTCATGATTTTATGGATAAATACATGGAATCATATGTTTCATATTTTGATGATTTCCAAGAGCATACCACAGAGCCTTTTCCTTTATACATTGAGGAAAAACATTGTGTGGAAATCTGCCATTCTGTGCCTACAAAAGAGAAAGAGCAGAGCTTTCCCATGTTTCTTGTTTATGATGAATATGATTCTGATCCTTGGGAGAGTCATGAAGAAGATGAGGGAGAACCAAATGTGCAGTACATATCCTACCTAGAGCTTGCAAATGAGCAACTATCAGCTGGGATAAATTAGCCTGCATCAGCCGTTCACTCACTCGTTCTTGCCAGATACATTCATCCATGTGTGAGCAGTTATAAGACAGAGCATGTTTTCTGTCACCAGCCCAGTGGATTTTGTTAGTTGCTCTATGAACCTGTAAGGGACTACATGGAGTTGCATTTCCTTCATGTCTTGGAGCCACTCAGCTTTATCCTAACTTCAGCACTGGGAGGAGAGATGAAAAGCATAATCATTTTGCTGTCATAGTTGCATTGTTTTTATTTGATTAGTGACAGAGTAAACAAGTTTGCATCTAGGGAGTTGCTTGAATGGTTATGGTGGAAGTTTTCTTTCACCTAGCACTTTGTAAAAATAAATTAGTATAGGAATGTACATAAATAAGCTCCTCCTGGAGCCCATGTATTTTTATTTTGTTTTTAGGATAGTGTGCTTGTCGGCCTTTAATACTCAGTAGGATTTTTTTTGAGCATGACTCCATAGCCAAATGCAGAAGGCAACTGGAACTACTTGTTCTTGGTAGCTCGTAGGGAGCATGCCATCCCCTGTGGAGAGAAATGTTATCACATATAGTTGTCAAGGGCAGCAGGTTTTCCAAGTTCACAACTTGCACAAGAAACGTCAAAGTGTAGTGCTCAGATCAGTCCATTTCATGCTCGAAATGCAAGCAACAAGCGAGATCAGCTTCAACAATGGACATTCATAAGAATATCAGATCGACAGTTCGTGAGAATTGGGGGCTCAAAATATTGTTAAAGTTGTTTGTCAAAGGTCCAAAGTCCCAAAACCCAATGTGAGCATGAGCTGTCCAATTCGAAGAGATGCATGGTGCCATATCCGGGCTGCGGAGAAAGTCATTGCATGATCTTCCAAGTAGGAAGCACCAAAGAGCCTAGGTGCCTAAGTTTTGAAGTCTCTAAGTGCGCAAGCTCTCTGAATTCAAAAATCCAAAGTAAATATGAGTTGTTGATATTGAGGAGGATAGGTGGTAGCCAATCCAAGCATCCAGGGAAATGAGCTTTGAGAGTTTCGAAGTTAGAAGTGCATAAAACTTCTGAAGAGTCGAAGTTCGAACTCCCTAAGCAATCATGGACCATTGATCTCAAAATCAGCAAGGAGTCATTGATCGACAGTGCCTCCCAAAGTCCTGAAGGCCCGAAGTGCCAAAGTGCCCGAAGTCTCGAAGGCCCAAAACGTCGAAGTGCCCAAAGTCCAGAAGTAGCCGAAGTCCCTTAGTGCCCGAAGCACCGAAGACCTGAAGTGCCCGAAGTTCCAAAGTCCCGAAGCGTCGAAGTGCCTGAAGTCTCGAAGTGGCTAAAGTCCTGAATTTTTGAAGTCCCTGAAGCACCGAAGACCCAAAGTGCCCGAAGTCCTGAACACCCAAAGCCCAAATGCTCAAAGTAAGTCTCAGTCATCCGATTCAAATAGACACATGGCGCCAGATCTAGAGCTCTGGAGGAAAGCGAAGGGGAAAAAGAGAGATTTGAGTTTTGATTTTTCTGGAGCCCAGAGACCCGAAGGAATCTTAGTCATTGATCCAGGAGCCATGTGTTTCTGGATCTAGAACTTAGGGTAAAAGAACAGAAGGTAAGTGAGGTTTGAGATTTGATTTTCCTGAAGCCCGAAGACCCGAAGGAGATCTCATTCGTCGATTTAAGAGGATACGTGGCAGTCATTAGTATGGACATGTGGTGCACTTGTCAGTTGTGAGACCAGGTGCCTATTTGGCAGTGACATGTGGCACTCAGTCCAGGAAGCCATGGGCATATCATTTGCTTCTTTCTTAGTGACACATGTCACTTCTCTTTCATGAAACGCCAGCATAGCAACGACAGGTCATCCTCCGGGAGGTGTTATTATTAAACGTCAAGAGTAGCATCCCCCTACCCTAGGACACATTTTGGGGGATTCTAAAGTTGGTGGGCGGTTAAGATTGGAAGTAGCACTAAATCTAGCAGGTGCGCCCAGATCTTGGATCGTAACTAGATCAGCGACCATAGTCCATTGCATGGACACAACGTGCTCATTCGATAGTTTTCTTAAGTGGTCCCGCAATGGAAACCATGGTATGGAGAATTTGATATGTGGTTAAAGGAGATGGATTGCGGACCCAAAAGTGGTCTAATCCCAAACCACTTTTGAGTGGCCCCACAATCGCGTGTTTATATGGTGTCCTATCCAAAAGAATCTCATTGTTTTTCCAAGAAAATGGCAGTTAATGAAAGTAGAGCCTGTGGTTGAAACTTCGAATCAATCCATAAATGGAAGGCATGGAAGGCCCGACCGTGGGCACTGAATCGTCAGCCCGTGGTACCCTTGTGGACAGATTTTCCTGTAGGCCCATTCCGAGCTGAATTTGCGTCTAACACAAGGATACATGCACAGTCTGAGAGAAGACTTCTCAGACACAAAGCTTTGAACGAGAAGGCTATATCACACTCCTAAGGGTCATGGGAAGTTCAAAGTATAAATAGATAGTTTTAATATTTTGTTCAGGTTGTCAACTGGTTGAGAAAAGCTCCCTATTTTGTAATGTTTTGGTGCTAGAATTGTTCTCTGGTTATGTATCAAATTTGAGATTTTCATGTTAATAGAAGTCAACTTCTTTTCATCTCTCTGTAAAACATTTCCTAAAACACTTGGGCATGGAGGATCAAGTCAAGGGTTGTTATGATGTTGTAATGTAGGTTTGATTATAGTGGTATCGTGACCAGTTTTAGTCATCTCCCTTGTTATCGTTTTCCCTCTTGCACTGAATGGCTCGGGCATGGAGGATCCAGTCGAGTTGTTGTAGCTGCATGGTGATGTAGGTTTGATCATTGTGTTGTTATGACTGTTTTGTTTGGACATATTTCAGTGTCTGAACCTTGAACTCAAGAGTGATCTCGAGTTTGAGTTTTTCTTCTCCAAGCTGCTTGAAAGACGGATGCCCATAGCAGTATTTTTCACCTTCCTCACTAAGTATTCCCTCTTCTCACACTTAAAATCAATCCACTGACTGAAGTTAATGTGGCCCTCACTTCCCTGTGAATTTCTTGTTTGGTTCTGTGTTGAACATAATTCGTATATTGAGTTTTGTCCATTGACCTCCACTCATATAAAACCAACATCCACCAAAAAAATTGATGGGTAATGGGCTTACCTTCCATGCAATCTGAGGGTGACTTCTAGTGCTAATAGATACTACAGATTCTCTCCTCCTTTGTTTTTCCCACATAATACCACTCTGAGATGTTTTTCTCAGATATGGAACAAGATACAATGCAAAATAATGGAACCCCTACTTCTAGTGGCCTGATTTATATCATATCTTGATAGCCATCTAGGGATAGATTTTTGACTTCCTTAACCCTCAATTGTGATAGGGTTTTGGAAATTCTAGAATATTTTTGAAATTACATACGTGGCTAGCCCCATATGCATGAGTAGTGGGGGCTGCCATGGCATCCTCTCGTACCATGGTGGTCAACATGATAGGTAAACTTGTGAGAGGAATAAATTTTACATACGAACTATGATTAACGTGATTTTTACATCGTTGGAAAGGTATCAATGTGTAGAATGGATTTATGGGGTCCAAGATATTCTTGAAATTTTTAACCCTAAAAATGTTGTTTGATGCCTCAAAAATGCCCCTGGAAGGTTCCAAAACCCAATTTTCTAAACTGGGGCCTACCCCTAAAATGGTCCTACAAGATAATTCCTCCAAGTTGTTCCACTCTAAAAGGATCGAGATAGATGACAAACAATATAATGATCCAATTTGGATCGTACTTCTCCATTTTGGTAGGATTTTGGCCCCCAAAAGCTTTACTATATGAGGTGAGGAAATATTTCCCCCTCCTTCTCCCTAGAGTACCATTTTTCTTTTCCTGGAAGTTTTCATTTCAACCCAATCTACCAAAGGTCATGCTACCCATTTCTTGTAGTTCTAGACTGCTTATGAAAAATTGTGTCTTCTGCCAACTCTGCATGAGCAGCTAGTGTTAAATCTTGTTGAAGATAGGACCTAATCCTCCTCTTGATCCATCATGGAGGGATCATGGAGTTTGAGATTCTCCATTTTCCCTACTGAGTAAATCTGCATGTATGGGGGGTTACTAAGTCTTTAGTTATTATCTCCCACCTTTTCCAATACCTCAAAAGGACCATACAGTAGAGCCTTTATCTTCTTACTAGGACCATGTAGTCTTTACTTATTTAGCTGTAACAATACTTTGTCTCCCACTCTAAATGTTTTATCTGTTCAATGTTGGTCATGTCTAGCCTTTTACTTTTCCTATGACTTGTTTAGTCTCTCATGTACTTGCAAATGGATCTACCTGATCTTCTCAACATTTTTTTTCCATTTTTAATGCATCTCCTATGAGGTCCTCCCTCACTCCTCCTTGTTATCCTTATACAACATCTAAGGGTGAAGGTGGAAAATAACCAAAATAAGTTTCAAAAGGTGACTTACCAGTAGAAGTGTGGACTACTCTATTGCAAGATTGTTGTATATACATAAAATTTGCATCCCAAGTCTTTAGATGCTTCTGATTGTAACCCCTCAAAAGCTGCACCAAAGTCATGTTGACTACTTTCATTTTCCCATCTGTCTATGGATGGAATGTTGTATACCTCTTCAACTTAGTGTCCATATTCTCCCACAATATAGTCCAAAATGCACTGAAAAATATAGTATCCCTATCTGAGATGATGCTCCTTGGTATCCCAAAATGCACCCAGACATGTTCAAAGAACTTATTTGTTGCTTCTTGTCCATTGATGGTATTTTTCCAAGGCATGAGAATGTACATTTTTCTAAACCTTTCAACTACCACAAATAGATAGTCATGTCCCTTTTTGGTTGTTGGTAAATCTCCCACAAAATCCATGGAAATTCTTTCCCAAGATTGAGTGGGTATAGGTAAGGGATGGCATATACCTTGCATCTTATTGTTGAGCTTGTTGGAACAAAAAACTATACATCCTCTAATATTTTGTGCTACATTTTCTTGCATTCTGGGCCAATACACATACCTCTGTAAGTTGGTGACCATCTTCTCAACACCAAAATTTCCTGCAACATTGGAGGTGTGAACCTCTATGATAAGATGTAATTGTTCACCCTTAGGAACATAGATCTTGTCAAGATTGTAGAGTAACCCATTCTGGAAATGATAGTGAATGTTGTTTTCACAATTTTCTATATGAATTTGGCCATGTAGCTGCTAAAACACCTCCTTGAAGTCCTCATCTTCTATGTATTCCTCTTTGTATGCATCATGGGTAAAAGGCTCCATGTACATCAGATTTCCCAAAGCTGTAATCTTGGATGTCGGTGGTCATGAAAGCATGTCATCCAGCTTGTTTGTGCTACCCTTTTTATACTTTATGACCAAATAAAATTGTTGTAAGAACCCCGTCCACTTGTAATTCTTGTTTTGTTGTAGCTTACTCTAGGCCTGCAAATATTTTAGTGGTTGGTGATATATATGGATGATGGTCTCTTTTCCCACCAAATAGTTCTTCCACTTTTTAATAGTTTTTACCAAGGCATAAATATCCTTGTCCTAGATAGGGTAGTTGAGAAATGCCCCATGAAATAATTCAGAATGATAGAAAACGAGCCTTGCTCCCTGCATTAGCACTGCTCCTATGGAATACCCAATTGCATCCGTCTCCACTTCAAAAGGCTTATGGAATGTTCGTAGCGAAATCATTGGGTTATGCAAGTTAGTTGCTGATTCAGCAACAGGACAACAAGAAGAAAGCGATACGTCAAACCTAGACCAACACGATCAAAATGCAATCTATTGCGTACAAAACCTTGTCAGTCCTTGGTATGATGATATAAGATTCTGTCTTGAACATGGGTCAGCCCCCCATCACCTGGATCCTGCTAAAAGAAGAGCGTTGAGATTAAAGTCTGCCTCCTTTCATCTGGTTAATGGTATCCTGTTTCGTCAAAGTTTTGACAGCGTACTGATGCGCTGTCTGGAAAAAGACGAAGAAGAAAAAGTCTTGCTAGAGTTGCATGCAGGAGAAGCTGGTGGTCATTTTGGTGGTGACACCACTGCCCATAAGGTATTAAGAGCCATATATTACTGGCCCATGCTTTTTAGAGACACCCATGCCTTGTGTTGTAAGTGTATTATTTGTCAGAAAGCATCAGGGCGATTACAAAAACCATCCTTTCCTTTGCAGCCCGTTTCAGTAGATTCTCCTTTTTAGCAGTGGGGTCTTGATATCATAGGTCTGATCAACCCCCTGTCCTCACAACAACACAAGTTTATTGTGACAGCCACAGATTACTTTACCCAATGGTCTGAAGCTGCTACGTTAAGAACCATCAACACCAGTCAGGTAATTGCCTTTCTAAATTCGAATATTATCACTCATTTTGGTATCCCTGACTGTTTAGTATTCGATAATGCTTCTTACTTTTCCTCTCTTGAGATGAGAGAGTTCGCTTTGGAAAAAGGAATCTGTTAGAGTCAGAAGTCACTCCTGGATTGCTTTCAGGAGCAGAGCCCGACGCCCATCAGTTTAATGTCACGATTTGCTTTAAAGGGGTGATCAAATGGAGAAAAAATTAGAACAATATTGTATCAACTCAGAAACTGGGCCAGGCATGCATGAACGAGTGAGGTCTTGATAAAATTCAAATAGTGAGTTGCAATAAAGGGTGAGTAGGAGGAAGACTTGCATGAGAAGGGTGTGAAGGTCTATCATAAACATTTGGTTCATAACAGACTGGAGAAGACAGCATCCGAATGCAAAATCCTTTTACATTCAGACACAAAAGACCAGAGAAAACAATAATGTCACAACAAATCCTTTATCATAACAAAACTATAACAATCCATGCGAATCCTTCGACTGTGAACTCTCTGGCATGAGATGAAACATAGATGGAAAAAGGAGAACTGTTTTTTATAAATCAAGAAGTCTCAAACATAGAGGCATAACCAGGAAACTAGAATGTTTGCTGAAACTTTACAGTCGGGAGCTTAGCTCTACCATCGATAGATACAAAAATGGAAAAAATGCCTACATATACTCAAACTAGAAACAACAACAAAATTGAGGTGTAGCATTAAAGGTTTTGTGTCTTCATGGCTTCTGACAATCTGCAGCCGCAGTCTTTGAATGGTCGTGCAACTTATGGCAGACACGATTGATCTTCTGACAGTTTCATCGGCGAATCGACGTGATTTTAATTCATTTCCAGTCCTTCCCATTATGGCGGAGACGATGTCTAACCACCACCAACCGCTTCAATAACTGCTTCATCGAGATTGAGAATAGCCCGGCTAACTCGGCGCTTTCGGGACGTGGAGGGCTCCCCGCGCTGCCACGTGGAATAACTAAAATGAGTAGCTGAAAATGATGGGAGTGCGTGAGCACAGTTTATCTAGGCGCTTAGATCACGACTGTCGGAAAGATGCACCCCAGATTCCGGACCCCCCCCCCCTCCGCTTAAAGGTAGAAAGG
>JZKD02S2022189.1:1610572-1620858 GCA_000966675.3 Picea glauca
GGGTCCGGAATCACCTCTCGCACCGTTGGTCCAGGCGCTAATATCGTGGCTATTGGAGAGATGCGCCCTGGATTCCGGACCCCCCCCCTCTGCTTAAAGGTAGAAAGGCGGGGGTGGGGGTCAGGAATTTCCTGTACGCTATTGATCTGGGCGCGTGAATGCCTGCCGTCCAGATCCGTTCACTTCTTACCGCGGGTGCATTTTGCATTCTGGACTTAGGGTAAGTGGGTTCTTAACCCATTCCTTTGCATTCTAGCCCCAATACAAGAAATATCGCTAACATTTGGCTCCATGGGGGATAGAGTCGTCCCTGTGATGCTCTAAGAACTCATTCCGCAGTTTCAGTGCCTTGATGTTGGGCTATGGAGTCAAGCTCAAAACCTCTTACTGAGAAATATATGTCGAAAGTAAAATAAAACAAACAAACATGCCTGCTCAAAAGAGCTTATTTATGTATAGGCCCTAAACTACTAAACTGAACATATATGAGCTAGGTGAAAGCGAATTTCCACCATAGCCACCCATGCTGCTCGGTGATTCGTCCCTTCTCTTTACTGCAGATGCTCCATAAAATTCCAGGGAGGTATGACAGCCAGATGAAAATGAGGTTAACCACGATGTCCATACCCCCAAAAGTTGAGAAGGGGAATAAATTTATAGGCTCCAAAGCCTTTGGGAAGCACCCTTCCATATAGGCCCCCACAGGGTCACAATATATAATGCCAGGAGAGTTTAGTTGGTCAGAAAACATCTCTTGTCCTCTGCGGTTGTTCACCTGTGGCACAATGTCTTTAGAGTGCACAAGTGGGTGGAGGACAGATGCAGGCTGACCAATGCCAGATGACACCTGTCCACAAACAGGCTCTGGAATGAAATATGTGCTCAGCTGCTCTTCTGGTTCTTCCTCATCTGCTCCGTGCACTCCCCCATCTTGTGAAAAGGGAACAGCCTCCCGATCCTTCCTTTCAATCCCAAATGTAAATACATCATGGGAAATCTCGTGAAGGAAGAAAGAACAATCCTCTTCCACAATGGCTTCTCCGTTCAATTCTGAGACAGCAGGCTCATCAGAGGCAGATGCTAATGCATCCAAGAAATCTTCAATAATCTCTTCAAAAGGGGTGTTCGGAGCGTCTTCCATGAAAACTGGAAAATCCTCTTCGCTGCCTTCAGAGTGCACAAGTGGTCGGAGGACAGATGGAGGCTGATCAATGCCAGATGATACCAGCTCACAAATAGGCTTTGGACAGGAGAAGAGTTGTCGACTAATCCCTTCCTCTTTATGCTGCTCTGTGCTTTCTGCAAGCCCAGTAGGGATGATTTCCACCCATGGCCTTTCCTTAATCAATAAAGGAACAGGCTCTATAATGTGGTCTTGGAAATATTTCATAACGCAATACTCCCTTGCGAGTATTGGTGGATTAATCTCTATAGAACATTCCAGGAAATATGAAATGTAGGACTCCATGTGTATGACCACCAGATGGTGGGGAATATGACAAAACCCTGGCTGCTTCAGAAGACCAGGATGCTCCTTTGCAAAAAATTCTCTACTCACAAAAGAATGTCCCTCCCCGTTCTCGAAAAGCCACTCTGGATCTTCTGTAGCTACAGCTTTTACCCCAGAAAGATGATATTCAGATAAAGGAGCAACAGGCTTTAGGTCATGATGACCACTTCTGGGTTCTTGTTCCAGATCTGATCCATAATTGCTAAATCCATGTTGAGATTCTGAAATAGACTGATAGTCTTCTTCCTCCTGCATATGCAAATCTACCTACTTATGAGTCCACCTGCTAGCCCTGATGTTTTCTTCAACCTCTATAGCATCCTCAAATAGATGTATCAATGATGAGGATTTCCTCTCTCTTAGGAGGAAGACAAGCTCTAGATGCTGAGCCATGATATAGTATACCATAGCAGCAGTCTCTGTGGGTCTGATCTCTACAGGCATGCTATGATAAGCACTAAAAAATCTTCTGTTGAAAACAATCAAGTCTTCATCTTCCCCTCTCCTCAAGGCGTTAAACTTGGACCAATATTGATCAAGGGACTTGTTCTCACCCCAACCTTTTAAAAAGGCATGGTATAGTTCGGTCTAGGAACCAATAGAACCGGTCTCCAGACATCTAAACCACACTGCAACATCTCCAGATAGGGAACGTGAGAACATCCTCATGACAACATCCTCGTGAATGATCTAAAACTGATCAATAAGGGTCTCAAAGGCCTCCATATGCTTC
Organism: Picea glauca; assembly: GCA_000966675.3. Classification (NCBI taxonomy): domain Eukaryota; kingdom Viridiplantae; phylum Streptophyta; class Pinopsida; order Pinales; family Pinaceae; genus Picea; species Picea glauca. The sequence goes on from JZKD02S2022189.1 coordinate 1,612,816, forward strand.
TCAGCTGTAACATGACCTTCCCCAAAAAATCGAGGAAGATACTCAAAGAAATCATGAGGATAAGGGTTAAGGTGATATGGCAGCCGCAGAGGTTTAAACAACCTATTTCTGATTTTGACTTGAAAAGCGGTGGGTTGATCATGGGATTCAACGAGAGGCTGGGGGGGCTCAGTAGAAAAAATAGGAGGTAACAAGGTTTGAGAAGACTGTGAATCATCTTCAACCTCCTCAGGACTACAAGGGCATCCGAATCGAAGAGGAGGTGTGATACATATCTCATCTTTAAGGATAGGCAGAGGCGAAGGCACAAGATCAGTATCTACAACATGAGAAGAGGGTATGATTTCTTCTTCCAAGGCTGAGTGGATAAGAGGAGGCTCAGGGACATCATAATGTACAAAGCAGAGGAAAAAATTCTCTATAAATGAAGGGAAAGAGATAAATGAGCTGAAAAAGAAATACATAACTTCATGCAGTAAGCTCATAAACTGATACCTGGTCTTTCCCTTCGACATGGACTTCCTCCTGTCAACAGAATCCCCTCCGGTGGAGTCTTTAAATGTGGAGTTTCCAGGTGAATGCTGTTTATAACGAGTGTGTCCAGTCTTCGTTCACCATCAAAGACCGGAACTGAGCTTTGTGTCTCCTAAGTGCTACCAGGTGTAGACAGAGGCACTACAGCAGAGGAATTACCAGGTGTAATGACCTCAGAGGAGTCGCCAGGTGCAAGTGCAATATCAAAGGTTCCGATATCTGATGCACCCTCAGAATCAGAAGCTCTTTGTCGTTCTACCCAGGGAAACTCTTCAACTTTGTCCCCGTCAATGGTGCCAGAAATGTTAGTGTCAGAAGTCACTCCTGGATTGCTTTCAGGAGCAGAGCCCGACGCCCATCAGTTTAATGTCACAATTTTCTTTAAAGGGGTGATCAAATGGAGAAAAACTCAGAACAATATCGTATCAACTCAGAAACTGGGCCAGGCATGCATGAATGAGTGAGGTCTTGATAAACTTCAAACAGTGAGTTGCAATTAAGGGTGAGTAGGAGGAAGACTTGCATGAGAAGGGTGTGAAGGTCTATCATAAACATCCGGTTCATAACAGACTAGAGAAGATAGCATCCGAACGCAAAATCCTTTTACATTCAGACACAAAAGACCATAGAAAACAATAATGTCACAACAAATTCTTTATCATAACAAAAATATAACAATCCACGCGAATCCTTCGACTGTGAACTCTCTGGCATGAGATGAAACATAGATGGAAAAAGGAGAACTGTTTGTTATAAACCAAGAAGTCTCAAACACAGAGGCATAACCAGGAAACCAGAATGTTTGCTGAAACTTTACAGTCGAGAGCTTAGCTCTACCATCGATAGATACAAAAATGGCAAAAATGCCTAAATATACTCAAACTAGCAACAACAACAAAATCGAGGTGTAGCATTAAAGGTTTTGCGTATGCATGGCTTCTGACAGTCTGCAGCTGCATTCTTTGAATGGTCATGCAACTTATGGCAGACGCGATTGATATTCTGATAGTTTCATCAGTGAATCGACGTTCTTTTAATTCATTTCTGGTCCTTCCCATTATGGCGGAGACGATGTCTAACCACCACCAACCTCTTCAATAACTGCTTCATCGAGATTGAGAACAACCCGACTAACTCGGCGCTTTCGGGACGTGGAGGGCTCCCCGTGCTGCCACCTAGAATAACTGAAATGGCTTGAAGAATGGGCATGGAGGCCAGCGCGAAGAATGGGGGGACATGACAGGAGTGATGGTGTCGGATTATGAGGGCGTGGAAGAAGTGGCGAGGTGTGAGAAGGGTGACAGAGGATGGTTCATGGCGGAAGACATCAGGTGAAAGGGGGGGAAGACGAGAGATAATGAACTCGCTTTTTGGTGAGAGGCTGACGTGGAAAGGGGCGGGACACATGGAAAATGACAAGTGGATGATGAGAAGGAAGGTGGACTACGTGAACCAAAAAGTTGAGTCGGATGGCTGACACACGGCAACAGGAGAAAGGTGGATCTGGAGGGTGACATGACGGGAAAGGGGCCCACACTGGCTAAACACAGAGTAGCTAAAAATGATGGGAGTGCGTGAGCACCATTTATCTATGTGCTTAGATCACGGCTGTCGGGAAGATGCACCTCGGATTCTGGACCCCCCCCCTCCGCTTAAAGGTAGAAAGGTAGGGGGGGGGGTCCGGAATCGCCTCTCGCGCCGTTGATCCGGGTGCTAAGATCATGGCCGTTGGAGAGATGTGCCCTGGATTCCGGACCCCCCCCCCTCCTCTTAAAGGTAGAAAGGCGCGGGGGGGGGTCCGAAATTTCCTATACGCCATTGATCTGGGCACGTGAATGCCTGCCGTCCAGATCCGTTCACTGCTTACCGCGGGCGCATTTTGCATTATGGACTTAGGGTAAGTGGGTTTTTAACCCATTCCTTTGCATTCTAGCCCCCCTACAAGAAATATCGCTAATAGAATCAAATTGAAGTATTATGCTATCTATTACCCCCGGGGAAATGGATTGGCAGAATCGACAAACAAGAACTTGATTAAAATCATCAAGAGAACGGTGGTTGAAAATCATAAAAATTGGCACAATGCACTGTTAAATGCATTGTGGATTGATAGGGTAACACCAAAAGCTGTTGTAGGTAACTCCCCCTTTTTTCTCATTTATGGAAGAGAAGCAATTCTGCCACCTCACATTCTTCTTCCTTCGCTATAGTTGTCATAGAAAATCCAAGAAGAAGATTGTCCCCCTTTGGAAAACCAAATTAACGCTTTGATGAAGCTAGAAGAGGTAAGAGCCCAAGATAAACGTAAGTTAGATCAGCATCAACTATTGGTTAAAAGCTGGTTTGATTCTAACTCTGCTTCTGATAGGAATTTCGAAGTAGGTGACCTTGTCCTGAAATGGGACAAACCACATGAGGGAAAGGGAGAGCACACAAAATTTCAAAATTTGTGGTTTGGACCATTTTTAATTACTGAAAAGTTGGGTCCCAGGTCTTTTCGATTGCAAAATCTAGAAGGACAGCCTGACACCTATCCGGTGAATGGCCAAGCCTTGAAAAGATACTTTGCTTGACAACAACCCTTGTATACTATGTACATATTTTGCCTTTTTTTGTTTTTTCGTTTTCTTTTTGTTTTTGATTTCCCCTTTGAGTTTATTAGTTTGTGTTTTTGAAATACACATACCTGTATACTGAGCTATTTAGACAAAGAAAACAAAAAATTCCTTCCCTGAAATAACTATTAAGAAAATTGTATAAACATCAATGGTATATTTCTGAAATTTATATCTGTGTTGGCAAAAAGTCTGTTGTTTGAAAGAAGTTTACTGATTTCGATCTCTGAGTAAATCTTGTCATGATCATCTATTATCTTTTTATGCTGTCCCTATTCCTTAAGGGAATGACTCAGAAGATGTCTCCCTGCCTTAGGAAGTTGTTTTTGTAAATGAAACATCTCTAGATCTTAATAAAGGACAATTCTAAAAAATTCTGATGAGGTTTAAAAAAAAAATATTTTAAAATATCATGATTTTCAGCGTCACCCCGCTCAACTACATATCTTTGAAGAAAAACAAAACAAAATAAATTATTAATAGAGCTGTGGGAAGTGCTTGTAAACCCGCCGGGATGTTGAACAGGTCTATTGGCAGCGGGTAAATGCATGCATGACGCCAAGACAACTTCGCCAAGGTACTGAACAGGCCCGCTGGCAGCGAAGCAATGTCGGGTTTATGAAAATTTGAAAATAAGAAACCTCTTAACCATAAAATGTCCTTTATTCTCATCTGGAACTTCTTGGCAGGATACAGATGTCAGAGTGGGTTAAATGGCAACCTTGTCGAGGCTATGGACACCTGCTGGCAGCAGTGGCTCTGTCAACAGTATTGTAGATTTTATCTTTAATATCGTGACTCGCTGGTCTTAAGACTGTTATTTGTTTTCATCTTTTAAAACACTGCTGGAATAGTTGGTTAATGATGATGTTTATACGATTTTCTGGTTGTTGTTTTTGAGTCAGAATTATCTTTGCTGTCCTAATCTGAATTTTCTTTTTTGGCAGAGATAACTACTTCTACCAGTGTGTCGCCATTGTTGGCAGACAATTCACATTTTCTACTGTCCTTATAAGCTGCCTACACCAATGTTTTGCAAACCTTAATTTTTCGTTGCAATTCTCAAATAAACGACACTTTTATTTTTACGCTATTTACACACTTACCTTCGTTCTTGTTTTCACGATTGTAAGCGTGAAAACTTGGTCTTTCAAAGTCGCATTAAAATCTTCACTGAATTGTCGTTATCATTCTTGTCGATATGCCCATTGCGTTTACATTTCACTTATCATTATGCAGTTGGCAAAACCCTTTTGATCTGTACCCATTTGACATTCTTTGATTGATTATGTAATTTTGTTTCATGAGTGATTGAGTTGTGATGTTGGCCATTGGATTTACATGTTATTTGATCAATTCACTTGGCATATTGATTATATGAAAAAGCATTGGTGTTATGGTTTAAACCCTTGGTGTGAATCATTTCATAGAACACTTGGTATTGGTTTCGATTTGTGTGTTTGGTTTTAAAACTATGGCATAACTTTTGATTGCGTGAGTGGTTTATCCACTTACCAAATGTTTCGATTGATTAATTGAAGTGGCATAGTTGTAACACATATGCGTTGTGATTTGAATAGTGGAAAGCGTCAGCGGTTGTACCATGGTAATCACTATTCTGCATGGACAAAAATAGATCCACCACCTTCGCACGATGTCATTAATGCCTTCCCTTATCCCTGTTTCACCTCTGCTGGCATCGGGTAAGCCTGTGAGCGCTCTGCTCCTGTGTATGCTGCATTCAAACCCTGGATCATTCACATCGCCTACCGTGTGCTCTTCTCCATGGCACTGGTGATGCGAATTGAGCCGAATGGTAGTCAAGCCTTGCTACTGTTCGATAACGCTCGGAAATATTTACAAGATAATGGTTGGCTCACGTTTGTACAGAGGTTTGAGGGTTTTAATCTGTTTGTTGCACAACAGTTTGCCCTAACTTTTTATGGGTGTAGGGCCAAAATAAGTGACATTCAGCTTGAAATTAGTGAAGAGTTCATCAGCTCTGCCACAGGATTAGCAGCCACGGGTCAACGATGGTTTAAAAACTCTAAAGTTGAGGAGGTGCCATGGTCGTTATTTTTCATCTCACAGAAGGTCACATCCTGTGACAGAGGTATGCCTATTTCCACGCTTAAACCAAGGTGGCATGATCTTTTGATAGTGGTTAAACAATTCATGACCTGTGAGGGTTGATATGGACTAGTTTTTCTTTATCACCTTCGACTGTTAATGAATTTCATGGGTTATCCATTGAATATGCCATTTTATTTCCAGTGTAGTCTTTATAAAATGGCTAAGAGGTTTAAACGAGAGAAGGTTGATAGTATCTTGTTTCACCATGGCCTGATCAGACTCATCGTCATTCATCATTTGAACCTCCATGAAGATAGTTGGAAAGCTTTTCTCTCTCGGAATGGTTTTGTTGATTCAGAGCCTGTCCAAATCAACAAGCCTATGGTCAGCGAGACTAAGGTCGGGCCACCCATGCCTTTCCATGCCCTTCTACCCTCTCCTAAACCCTCTGTGGACTCTGATATTGACCTACCCGACATTATAACAGACAAGGTTGAGGCTGTTAAAAATCCTGTGAGCAAAAAGGTCAAGGGTAACCCTACTGTCGACGACAAAGGTAAAAAGAATGCTCGACTTATATCGAGACTGGCCCGGAATAAACCTAAGCCAAATACTGAGCAGAAGCCCATAGTCCTCAGCGAAGATTCTGACTCTGATATCGAGTGCTTCCTAGCTAGTGAGTACCCTTATTCCCATGGTTTGTTCTTCGAGCCACCCTATGACTTCGTTTCTAATTTTCCCTCGTGATTAAAGAACAATCCTAGCTACCCTGGGATCAAGCTACCTAATGAAACCCTCGGCGTTTTAGACAAACCCTCACCTGCAATTTCGAAGCCCGGGCAGTCGTCATGCGACCAATGTAATGTTTGGTTGGAACGCTACTATACAGACGTTCCCTTATTACAGTCGAAAATCAAATCGTTGGAAAATCAAGTTACAATATTGACAAGCCAAAGGGATAAGCTTCAAGCTAATGACAAGAGACAGAAAACCACTGGTTCCATCGTATTTAGGAATGTCGAATCGGCTACAGCCTTCGTAAATTCCAAACTGTCATGACCAAGTTGTCTGCTCATCATCCAGGTATGAATTTCGATATCAATTTCGTTTTATGAATTGCTAGGATTAATATAATGAATTGAGTTTGGTTTTCAATTAGCTCTGTCCATTGTTCAAATTGACTCTGTCATAGTTTGATTATCGAAAAAACGGTTATGTTATGAATCCTGTACATTGCTTTCGTTTTGCTAAAATTAAATGAGGTTATGATTTGGTTACACGATTTGGTGGTGCCCAGTTTAGCAATTGATTGGTTTTCACTGGGTTTGATTCGTTTGTCTGTTGGTTTGAGTTAACAAAATCAATGGTTTTTGTTTTTGCTTGGATTTTGTTTGTATCTAACCTGAACAAGAGGTTTTTACGCTAAAATTAGAACACGGTTCTATTTTGATTTTGATGTTGCTGTCATTGGATATCAACAGCTCTGATTTAATTCTTGTGATTTGATTGTTGAGACGATTTCATAGGATTGAATTGGCATTGATAAATATGATGTAGTCTATTAAATTGGAAAAATGACTCTGTTTTGTCAACATTTTCGTTTGGATTTGGATTAGTGCAAAAGATCTCTTCGCCGAAATCATGGAACTGTGTTGATTCATAACGACTATGTTAAACCCAAACTGTTCGATTCGCTCTTGTTTTGATTGGATTGTTGCGTATCTTGAGTTAGCACGATCGTTTTTATGAGTCAGATTCGTATCGAAAATAGACTTGATGCTGCTCTGTTGATTTTAATTTTCAAAACGAGTTTGTTAAACTCAGATCGACATTTGTTGTCTCTGTTGAATTCGTATGAGAAAATTCGGTTAATGGTTTGTTTTGAAATGAATTCAAGGGATGATTTCGTGGACTGTAAATTGATTGTGTTTGCCCCCAATTGGCGATAAAAAACCATTGAACGAATCCTACAGATCTTGTTATCAACCGATTAATTCCACGATGATTTCGTTTGTGATAATTTACATACCAGTTTTGATTTGATTCGCTAATAGCATGGATCGTTTGTTTATTTTTAAATATAGTGCTATCAATTTGAGACAACGATCTTGTTGATTTTGTGTGGATTCGATCGTGTTTCCTGTTAATGGATGATGCATCATAAACGATCGCATATGATTTGTTAAAACCCTTGGTTTCGATTTCAATTGAATATGAGAATGATTTCATTACTGTTCAATATGATTTTGTATACCCAAATTGGTAACGAATTAAACAGAGCATATCCTTCTCTGTTATCATTTGGTTGAATACGATTTAGTTTGTTCGATTTGCATACAAGTGTCGATTTGAACGATGCTTTTAGCAATCAAATATTTTTAAAATAGTTTGAATATGTTTTAAGATTTGAATTGATTTTTAATACGATTCTGTGTTTGATTTAGACCAGCTACAGAATCACAAGATTCTGTAGCTAGTCTTTAGAATTAGATTTTTATCATTTTCATCAACAAAATATCCCCTTAACTTGTCCTTTTTTGACCTCTTTCAGGTACATTCGAATTTCATTGGACATGCCATGGCAATCTAGGAGATATTTATGTGATATAGTTTTATTTTTAAGTTGTTATTTTGAGTTAGAGATAGGAACTTGGGATATCATCCCAGATTTTCTGTAAACAGTTTTGATAAATTTCACAGGGATGTTTTACCCTGTGGGAGGTCTTTAAATACTTATTATTTTTTGTAATAATCATCATCCTCACTGTGGGAGAACCAGACTATGGATTTATAATACCAACTGAGATGAAAGTGTTGAAAA
>JZKD02S2022189.1:1633424-1643533 GCA_000966675.3 Picea glauca
TATCTGAATCAAGTGCTATTTCTGTTCAAGTGCTATTTCTGTTGCTATTTCGTATATCATTTCTGTCTATTGTGAAGATTATGCTGGATATTTTACTGTTATTCTGTTATTTCTACCATTTCGTTTCCGTTCTGCATATTTTATATATCTAGTATCTTGCACATGAACACCAGGATTTAAGGTGGAAACCCAAATTGGGAGAAAACCACCGTTGTTGTTATCTCTGTCTTCAATGATTATTATTAAGAAAACATTCTACAACAATGTACTAATGCAGACTCATACTAGTACGTAGGCTTTTACCTACAGAAGGCTACAACCTTCTCTCGTTTACTAGCCTTTCCTGGAAGGGAGCTTCAACCCCCTGAAGATAGCACCAGCTTCTATTGGAAGATTGCTACTACTGAAGGGTTTAACCCTCATACTGCTGACCACGTTTCACTAATTTTCACACTGGATCAGGCAGTTTGATCTAGTAGTTATGACAGTAACTGAAATTATCTCAAGAGTAAACACAGATCTATAGACTGCCAGGCAGTTATCAAAAAGTCACTCATTAAACAAGTCAATAAACCTGGAGATGATGCCTTTTCTCATGGTTGTTGAACCCACAGCCGAGATCTCTCTGTCAATGTAGATTTGTCACCTGACTGCCACCAGGAGGTTCCTCTTTCCTCAAACCTTCCATGCAGCCTGCACAAATGACCTCACCCACCAGTGGATATCCCTAATGTCAGAAAATGGCCTCTGCGTCCTCTGCGACCTATCACCGTCCTCCTTTTCCTCTGTCGAATCACCTGTAGGAAGAGCATCGACCCCTTCTTAAGCCCATTGGTCCAGGACTCGTTCAACGCTCATTGGGTCCCATATTTATTGTCCGGAGGAAATCGGGCCCCTTTTTGAAATTTGAATTAAACCTATGCGTGCCTTTTTGAATCGGGTTTCGACATTCCATATGCTAGCCCCTTCTAGCTACACAATGTTCCATGTGACCTGCCTTCGTGTGACCTTGGTCTTATCACTCCATCGGAGTTTTGTCTTTTGCGATGACAAAATGTTTATGTCAACGGGATTCGCGATTTCCCGATTCACGATGCGCTTCATCCTTCCTCACTGAGCCCTGGTCCATGTGACCATTACCCATGACCACAACCTAACCCCGTCAGGGCTACGGGGTTTGTGATGCATCAATGCATTCAGCCGCGTGATTCTCGATCATCCAAATCCCTACGCTCCTTTCATATGCTAACAGCTGGCCTCCACTACACCTCTGTCCTCCTTCGCTGCTGTGCTAACAGTTGTACCCCATTCATCGGGATTTCGCGGATCGCAATTTCAAAATGCACAAAACCTTTGTGCCTGGGATCTCTGATATCCCAATTTTCGATTAGCTGATGAACAACCTCCTATCGGGCCTTTCGCCGATGGCACCAATCTCCTGCCACGCGTCGTCTCAAATGGACGGTCCTGATTGTGTCGGGATTTCAGGATTTCCGATGTCCTGTTTCTTTTGACCTTGGGAACTCTGATTTCTCGATTGGCGATATGCCGATGGTGCCTTGATCTTTGACACCTATCCCTCAGATGGATGGTCCCGATCGTCGATGCCTCTGCTCACATCACACGTGGTTTGACACATGCTAGATCTTTCCACATGTCACTCTGATTCGTGACTTACATGAGCCTGAAGTGTTGAATCTGCCTGACACCTGTCATTCCCTGGTTGTGCCACGTGTCCCTTGCTGACGTGGTCTGCTGTCGTGAGTTGGATCAACCGTTCAAATGCAATCTTGTCTCAACGGCTACGATTTCATCGCGAAATCACATATCGCAATTTCGGGGTTTTCGTTGTCATTGTTCACGAGATTCGTGAAACTCCGATTCCTGATTCTCCGATGAAGCCTCCTGTCTACACGTGGATGGTCCCGATCGCTGCTTGATTTAACGACTGTGATTAAATCGTGAAATTGCATATCAGGATTTCAGAGTTTTCATTGTCGAATGAATTGGACATTTCAAAGTCCCGATCCCCGATTCTCCGATGGCTTATCTCCCTCGCATCTTTTGCAGATCTGACGGCTGTCATTTATTTGCTTCCAATCTGATGGTGCAGATCACTTCTTCTACACGCCAACTCCTGCGCTTAACATTTGCGCAACTTCTCCCGATCCAACAGTTGTCGGGATTTCCGAGTGAGATCCGACGGCTCTCGGTCTCTTTCCTGTGCTCCTTGCGCTTATAAGAACGCTATGCCTCCTGAGCTTATTATCCTTGAATCCTTAAAGGATTCCGGCGTCTGCACGTGATCATTCACCTCTTTGAACTTTGTCTTTTGTTTGCCTGTCATCCTGTAAAACATGCCAACAATCCTTTGTACATTCTTCCTGTACACATGCCATCTTCATTGCTGTACTTGCCATCAATGACAAGCATATGCTACCTATTAAACATGTCCAACATAAATTTGATGTTTTGTAACAGCTTTCGCTTTCAATATATCAATATTTTGTTTCAAGTTTTTGCATATCAGTTTGCAGTTGATTATAGACTACTTTAGCTATCATAATCTATTGCAGGATGATATGATTTGATTAATGCGTTATCCATATCTGATCTCTTTCATTATTAAAAAGTACAACAATTACTTTGTTTCAGTTAATGAATCACAGATTTCTCTTCTTCATTAATTGAATCATTTTGTATAGATCTTTGCATACAGATTTATCTAACTGTGAAGATTTATAAATCATAAGGTTGCTGTAAATTTTTATGTCTTGTTTGTCCTGTAATTATAGTTGAAGAGCACAACTGCTTCTAGTTTACGAGAAGCTCTTGGAGAATTCGGTGCGGATTTCTTCCCTTCGATCAGCTAAGATGATCATGGCATACACAGGGCAAACCTGAAGCATTATTTCAGGTCAGTTTGTTATTTATTTAATAGTAAATTTGTTAGTATAGTATACGTAGTTTAGTTAAATATATGTTTAGTTTAGATTTGTAGTTAGAGTTAGTATTTTAGTTTCTTAGTTTAGATAGTTTTCAGTTTATTTCTTTTTCATAAAATCGTAAAAATCAAAAAACAATAGCTCTCGCTGTCTTAGGACAAAAAATTAATGAGTTTTTTCAGGTTTTCATTCAAATCTGTAAATTGTAAATATTGTACATTTGTGAATAAGATTTATTTCTGTTAGTAGTTAGACATTTAAATTCTTAGAATTAGCATAGTATTAGATAGTAGATTGTATATATATAAAATAGTTAGATTTGTTTAGTTTGTTTTAATAGTTATTTTTTGTTAGATTAGTTTATTAGTTTGTTTTAATAGTTATTTTTAGTTAGATTAGTTTATTAGTTTGTTTTAATAGTTAGTTTTAGTTAGATTAGTTAATTTAGAGTAGCTTTCTTTTGTTTTCTTTAGGACTTAGATCGGCTAACGGAGCCGCTAAACCCGTCAGGGTGGTTCATCCCAAACGGCTTGGGTTATTTAGACAACCCCGCACCAGTTCCACTCTTCCAGTTGACGGATGGTCAATTTCGCCCGTCAACAGGTTGTAAATTTTGCATACGATCTCTGTTTGGGTAAGTTAGTACATCAACTTCCCGAGGTCGTAACTTTTGCATACGATCTCCATTTGGGGTGCATGATAGCTCGTTAGAAAGGTATCATCAAGGAGATTGATTTTGAGGGATCAATCAGAGCCTTTATATATAATTGAGAAGATCGATCCTGAAAAGCCTTCATTTAGGCCCTCAAAATGGCCCCAGAAGTTAAAAACTGCTAAAAATAGTAAATTACCAAAATTGCCAAAATAATGTTTTGAGCTAGTTGGAAAAGGTGGGTGGCCACCGATACCCACCTAGATCAATCCTACCTCCTTAGGAAGAAATGGTCTCCATTTCATTGAGTTCCCCCATTAGATGAGGAAATTTTTACTGAATTTAGCCCCCAGGTGAGCCACTTGCCTTGGTGTAGGAGTTTCCCTACTTTGACGACTCAATAAAGTTGGATCCTTTGTTGTCGAGTGCCCTTGATTTGTGTGTCCAAAATATGATCATTGGATTCTTGTTGCATGTAGTTAGGTTTGATCTATGTTGGTGTCAACTGCTCTACTATCTCTGAGGTGTCCAATAATGGTGGGAAATATGGTCGAAGGAGAGCCACGTTGAAGACTGGGTGTAGGCCAAGGAAAGGGGGAATGTTGAGCTCAAAAGAATTGTCACCCACAACCTTAGTGATGGTTTATGACCCATAACGGAGTGGGCAAAGCTTCCAATGGGGCCTTGCAAGGCATTCTTTATATAAGTGCAACCAAAATTTTTCACCCACCTGAAACTTATGTGGAACCTGATGTTGATCATGGCGCCGCTTGTACCTGGAATTAGACTTCTATAAAATATCGTGAACCTATTGGCAGATGTGTTGGGTCCTCTCAATGAACTGGGTGGCTTTGTCAGCTTTTGGTGGAGCAGGGGATGAGTTGGTCAAGGTGGTCGCCAGGAGTAGTGCAACATCCATGGGGCCCAATGGTTAGAATCCCAACCCCACTTGAAAGGGGTTGTGGTTAGTTGATCTATGTAGGGCTAGGTTGTAGCTATGTTGGACATAGGGAAGAATATCATCCCATGTGCGAGGGTGTTTTGAATTATACATGCACAGGATATGTACGATCATCCGATTGGTGACCTCAGTTTGGCCATCTGTCTAGGGGTGGAAGGCAGTGGATTTCATGAGCTTGGTATCCAGCAGTGACCAAAGGCTCGACCAGAATTTGTTGAGGAACCAACTGTCACGGTCTGGGATAATGGTTTGTGGGATCCCAAAATGTACCCATACCCATTCAAAGAAGAGCTTGGCAGTGGCTTCTACTGTGATGTTCTTCTTGTAGACGACTATAATCGCCATCTTGGAAAAGTGATCAACAACCACAAAAACACAGTCATTTCCCCTCTTGATGGATGGGAGGCCTGACTTGCAGTCCATTGAAATGGATTCCTACGGCCTGTCAGGAGTAGGAAGAGGGGTGTATAGGCCTTGTTTCTTTGTGGAAGGTTTGGCAATAGCGCAAGCGATGCAAGTCCTAATACACTTGCCGACATCCCATCGAAGTTTCGTCCAGTAGAAATGTTTCTGTAGCACTACCACTGTATTTTCGATGCCAAAGTGTCATGCCACCCGAATGTAGTGAGCTTCCCAAATAAACTTCACGTTCTCTCTTGATGGAGTGAAGAGATGGAATAGATGACATAAAAACCCATCCTGAAGATGGAAATTAGTAACCACTGAGTAGGCGCCCAATATTTGGTAGGTGGTGGAGAAGTCAAGGTCTATCTCATAGAGGTGGGGCCATCCAGAGGTCTCGTAGCAAAAAGAGTCTAGCACCATGGTGAGTGTCACGAATGGAGGTCGGCTAAGGCAATCAAAAAATCGGTTGGTACTTCCTTTTTTATACTTGATGTTGAGGTGGAACTGTTGTAAGTATGTGTACCACTTCTGATGGCAGTCATTCTGCAATTTTCCTTGGGTTTGCATGAACTGTAGTGGATTGTGATCAGTTTGGATGACTGTCTCCTTCCCAAGAATGTAATGTCTCCACTGGCGGAAGGCTTGCACAATGGAGTACATTTCTTTGTCGTAAGTAGGGTTCTTAAGGACAACATCTGATAGTGCCTAACTATGATATGCCACAGGGTGGATGTGTTGAGTGAGAACGATGCCCACAACATAGTCTAAAGCATATGTCTCAATCTCAAAGGGATGTTGCAGGTCTGATAATGAAAGTACCGAGGAAGAGCACAAATGATTCTTCAATTCCTTGAAGGATTGTTGTTGGGACAGTCCCCACACAAATGTTTCCTTACCGCCACCCCTCGTTACTTTCCTGAGGGCCCATGCAATATGAGAGAATCCCAACACGAACCTGAGATAGAAATTGGCGAGGCCCAAGAAGGTCCGAAGTTTAGTGAGTGTGGTTGGGGTTGGCCAGTCATGGATGACCTGGATCTTGGTTGGATCCACATGCACACCATGTTGATCAATGATGTATCCTAAGTAATGGACCTTGTCCTTGTCGAAGGAGCATTTTTCCAAGTTTGCATATAGTTTGTGTTGTTGCAGGGTGTGTAGAACCTGTTGAATATACTACAAGTGTTCCTCCCAAGTCTTGTTGTAGATGAGTATGTAATCCAGATACACCACTACAAAATTATTGGTGAAAGTTCATAGGATATCGTCCATCATCCTCATAAACATTGTTGGAGAATTTTTCAAACCAAAGGCCATGACCAACCATTCAAAAAGACCTTATTTTGACTTGAAGGCGGTCTTCCATACATCTGTGTGTTCTATAGGGACATGTTGGTAGCCAGACTTCAAATCAATCTTACTGAAGTATTTGTCCCCCATGAGTTGATCAAGGAGGTACCCAATTCAGGGAATTGGGTATCGGTTTCAGACTGTGATTTTATTTAGGGCCTGGTAATCAATGCAGAGTTGCCAGGTCCCATCTTTCTTCTGCACTAGCACGATTGGGCTCCCATGAGGTGATGATCTGGGACGAATGTGCCCCTTGTGGAGCAGTTCTTCGATTTTCCTCTTGATATCTTAATTTTCTAACAGAGAGCAGTGGTAGAGTGGCCCATTGGGTAGTGGTGCGCCTGGGGTTAGATCGATGGGATGCTTGACCTGGCAGTGTAGAGGTACCCCGGTAGGAGAAGAGAATATATCTGAGTATTCTTCCACGACCTTATCCACTTGATTTTGTTGTGTGGAGAGATCGGTCGAAGAGGCCCTGCATGTGGCTGCAATATTTCGCTCACTCTGACAGCGAATCACGAAGAAGAAATATTTTCAGTCTGAGAGATGACCTTCCTGCATTGCTTGGTAAAGATCAAGGAAATAGAACTAGGAGGGATTACCTCGAGTATCCTATACAATTTCCTATTCAAAGTAATAATAACACTACGAGGCCTAGAATCATATACAATATGATTTTTCCATAAATAAGGTTGGCCCAACAAAACATTACAAAATGCGAGAGGAGAACCATCACACAATACCTTGTCTTTGAAGGGATTGATGTTGTATGACAGTCGACACTGTTGGTTGACATGAAGATCGCTTCCTTGGAAGAGCCATCCAATGGTGTAGGGTTGTGGGTGCAGTGTTGTTGGCAGGGCTAGCCGCTTGATGACCTCTGGTGAGATGAGATTCTTCTAGCTATCACTATCAACGATGAAGTGCAATGGGGTTCCTTTCACCCACATCTGTGAATGGAAGAGGTGCTCACCTTCTTCTGGCTCGTCTTGTTCACTGGGTTGGAGCTTGGTGGTAGCAAGAATGACACTGGGTTCCACGTCAATAATCCATCTTCCCCTTTCTTTTTCTAAATCAGATTCAGAACCCACATTTTATTCAAAGGATTTCACTTCGACCACCAACAACTGCTTTGAGAGGCAATCAACAGTGTTATTCCAAGGGCTCGTATGGAAGTTGCACCACTTCCTGGTATCTTTCTTTGTCTTTTTGGTGTCCTTCTTTGCTTGCGGCTTGGACTAGTTGTCATGATACTATCCATATTTTATCTGCCCTTTGTTATGTGGGTTAGGGCCACCCTTTCCTGGATTTTTTTGTGAGGGGTTCCCAGGCCCAAATTTCTGCGTCTTTTGTTTGAGCTTCTGTTTGATTTTGAAGGCATATCGGCAGGCCACACCCAAGGATGAGATGTCCAGAAATTCCATTTCAATCTGTATGTATATATGCAGAGAACCATGATACTTGAGCACTAAATGTCGCTTTGAATCTTTGATACCCATCTTGGTGCGCAAGGTATGGAAGATATTTGTGAACTCTGGCACTGCTTGGTCCCTTTCTTGCCTTAGTGTGGTCCATTTGGTATACAATTCGTCATAACTTTCGAAATGATAGTATTTTTCCTTAATAACATCCCTGAAGGATTCCTAGGTTGTCCTGACTGTAAATAATGAGGGTTCCTCTATTTCCTTTTGTTCACAAAAATTTTCCCACCAATCTTTGACATGGGGAACGACTTTGAGGAGCGTAAAAATGATCTTTTATCTATTCGAAAAGTTATGGACAGAAAAATACCCTTCTAGTAGATTCAACCACTTGTCTACAACATATGCATCTATATGACCTTAAAATATAGGAATATCGAAGTTTATTTGTACCTTGAAGGGGGTCGTGCCTCCACTCGAAGAAGATGCATCGCCTATTGGTAGTCACCGAAGGATTTGCGTGAAACTATCCATCATCTTGTTCCTCTGTTGTGTGAGGGATTCCTCAAGCAACATTTTGAAAGGATCTCTTGTCCTGTCATATTTATTTTATCCTTCCATGAGAGGTTGCTTGGGCGTGCGAGATATTTTTCCTCAAGAGAAACAAGCTTGAGACCCAATTCTTTGTACCCTGACCTCGTTGGGGACATGCATTAAGACGACAAGGAGCAGATCGATCTGATACCACTGATCTAGATTTTTTTAGCAAAATGAAATGAATATAGATTATTAAAATATGCTTAACATAGAATAACGGAGATACGGTAAAACTGGTTTTCTATTCAATAAGGAAATAAGATGAAACTCTAAAATGCAGCGGAAAACAAGCTTGCTGGAATGGTGGCGGCTTATCTCTGAGAAGAGATGTGACGGTTTTGATCATTCGCAAGAATATGATTACAATGAATCAGATCAGAAGGCATTTTTTACAATGAACCAAAATGTCACAAACCCTATACATCCAAAAAACCTAACCCTAGGAGATGAAGTGCCAACAGTCATGTGGGCCCTGTTTGGGTAAGTTAGTACATCAACTTCCCGGGGTTGTAACTTTTGCATACGATCTCCTTTTTGGGAACACGATAGCTCATTGGAAAGGTATCATCGACGAGATTCATTTTGGGGAGAATATCGATACTGAAAAACTTCATTTAGGCCCTCAAAATGGCCCGGGAAGTTAAAAACTGCTAAAAATATTAAATTACCAAAATTGCTAGAAAACTATTTTGAGCCAGTTGGAAAAGTTGGGTGGCCACCGATATCCACCTAGATCATATGGTACCAATATGATCTCTAAACTATCATGGATATTCCATTGGAACAATTTGTCACAACATATATAATAAAATACTGAAATCTTTAATATGAAGGTTAATTTCCATTTGACCTCCAAACTATTTAGTTGCTAATAAAATAGATAAAATGAATTAAATAGAGAACATTAAAACACATTCAAACCATATTTTGAGGTAATTTTAACCATGCAAACAGGTTGAACTCCCCCTATCCATGTTTTCTTCGGCCGAGGATAGAAGAGAAGAAGTGGACACTCACATCCCTCTTTCCTGTCTATTTATGCATGAATGATAAAGAGAAGGAGAAAGGAAATAATATCTAACCTTTTTTTATGTAGGTTGTTCTCGCTGCTCCAATGTCAAATTTAGCTATTGAATGTAGAAACCACTCTTTCAATCTTCCTGCAAAAAGAAAAAAAAAACCTTCTCTTCTACTTGTGCAACGTTAGATAAAAATTGATCTAATAAAGCTAACAAGTATAGACATTCATGCATTAAGTTGAGAAATACAAGAATGAGGAAATGGGATAGGTTGTATTAATAAGAGAAACATTCTTCTAAACTATCTTTGAATCTCATAAGAACAGAGGTTTCATACTCTTACTCTCCATATTTCCTTACCCATGGATGGTTTTTCTTATATATAAAATTAGGAGCCTTAACCACCATATAAAATCAAGGGAATGGTTGAGACCTTCACTCCAGATTTAGCACCCAAAATGGATGGAATATGGATGACTCTAGTTCATGAGTCATCTCTTGGCCATAACCACTGAAGAGTATCTCGATATTGGCCCATAAAAAAGGGTGGATTGGCCTAACAAGACTAATACCAGGGATGATTTTAGGGGATAAATTTCGCTCATGGGCTAATTTTCCATGGTTTTTCCAAAAAAGATATTCTTTATTTTAAAAATGATTCGTCCAAATTCTATAGGATAAAATTATTTTACCTTAAAAATCGCCAAAATTTTATAAAAACTATATAAAATCCTTATAAATTTGAATATTTTTACAAAA
>JZKD02S2022189.1:1662110-1684599 GCA_000966675.3 Picea glauca
GGTCATAATATAATTGTAATAGGCAAAAGAAGAAGTCGGCCCCAGAATATATCAAAGAGGCCCTGGAATATAATAAAGGTGGTTATAACCACCCAGATTAAGAAGTCAGCCCTACCAGTGAAGAGACACTTTACACGTGCCAGATTAGTATAAATAAGGGGGCTAGTGCCTCACTTAGACACACCTCACTTGCTCATTTTGAGAGACAAGTTTAGGAACTGTAGTTGGAGAAGAGAGAGAGAGTGTGGTGCATCTTTGGGAGAGGATCTTTTGTATTAGATTGAGTTATCTCTTGGAATTGTATTGGCTATCTATAATAAGGAAGTTTTTTGGGGTTTTCTTCCCCTAGAGGGCTTCCCAGGATAAATGTTGTGTCTCTTGTGATTGTGTATTTCTCAGTGATCTTGTATTATGCTATTGTTATCTATTGAAATACAAAGAACTATAATAATGGCTTAAACATTAACACCAGTGATATCAGTATTATAAACCATGCATAATGGAACTTTGTTCCAAGATCCTGTGCATCGTTGTAGTCATCTAAATTTTTTTTTAGTAAATATGGGATCAAGCTAAGTATACTCCCCTTTGTGCACTGCACGGTTTCTACTATAACTCATGTAGGTGCTTCTTCCTTGCAACATTTTCTTAAAAGTTTACAAGCCATCAAATTTTTCACCAACCTCATCGTAGGTTTATTTATTTTATTAATTATCAACCCCTTGGATCCTCTGCCAGTGATATATGTCTTCTTCATCTCCTCTGCTAGGGATTTCTCCTTTGTCTTGTCATCCAAATATTATTCTAGATTTTCTCCATATGTTGGAAACCCTATGATATTTGCAATTAAATGTACATCTATTTATACTAGCCTATCCATCCATAGGATACCTCCATGCACTAGGGCCAATAGATGTTTCACACATGCATTTATATATTTCCTCTCCCAAAGTGGGGAATTTCCAAGAGGTTCATGATACTTGTGTTATACAATCTTGTAATCCATTGCTTGGGCTCCAAAATTGAAACCCTTGATGGACTTGTTCCTTTTCTCCCCATATAGACTTATGGAATAAACTCAAGGGACTTGTCCTTGTCTACAATATCATGGTCCACATATTTCAATTTATCCACACATCCTAATATGTCAGGAAGGATCGTGGATCCTTCAGGTATGCATGGTAGTGTTAGTGTTGCTTGTTTTTGTTTGTATGGTGATATTTGTACTATCTATTTCCCCTTTTTATTTTATTTCATTTTTGATGGCCCTGCTTCTCGGTTCACATCATCATCTTCTTCTACATCAGACTTTTTCTTCTCGTCACATCCTCCACTTGCACATGTTATTCTAACTACTACGCTAGCTCCGTGACAGGTTGTTGCATTGCTTTGGCATGTCCTCTAGGATCATCTGACTCTGTATGCTCATCATCTTCCTTAGTAGTTTGTTGTGGTGCTCCTAAGCCAACCTTCTATGTAGGGTTTTTTTCATCGGTAGGGTTCTACACTTCGGTCCTTGGGTTGACATCCATTTCCTCTGTCGCAAGATCTTTCTCTTCTACCATGGTGGGACTAACTAGTTCAGTAACAAGATATGGGAATGCATCCACATATACCACTCCTCATCACTGGATACGATTTTTTTCTTCGACTGCTTTCTCTTATGGAGATCTCATGGTGATACATGTTTTCCTTGCAATGTGACATGGAGCTCCAATATTTGGTGGCACCATTCTTCTAAATCTTGCAAAAGTTGGTCTGAATTTTCACTGAATACTTCGGAAACACTTGCTCACACTGAGTTTTTGCTCCTTAGCTTTAGTTTTAATAATGTTATAATGAGTCTTTCCTTGCAATTTTTCTTCTTTTATAAGTCTTGTCATAAATGCTCCATCGCACTCAACTTTTCCAATCACCAGTTTTATTCTTTCCGACCGCTTTTTGTCCCAATGCACTGTGTTTTATGTCTTGTCACCTTTTTCTGGCACATTGGGTATTATTTTTCTATCACACCACTTACTATCTATTATGTGGTGTATCATCTAACTACCTTTCTACCACTTATCCAGCTACTATATAGTTTTGTATTTTTCTTTTTTTTCCAATTTTTTCTTTGTGTTTCTCTTTTAACTCCTACTATATACACTATGTACAAAACTAATTATCTGAACAGTATCTATTGAGGGTTTTTGGGTTGACTGTCCCTATATAGTTTCAATCAACTTCCATTCATTTATCCTTGAATCTCCTTTCCTGCTAAATACTGCAATTGCACATCACCTCCATTTATGATATAATTTATCTTATATGGCCCTATCCAATGCATCCTGAATTTTCCTAGGTGCTGTAAATATTTGTTGTCATAGAGGAGAACCAAACCTCCTTCCTTAACATTTTTCCTCTTAATGTTCCTATCATGCCAAGATTTGTCCTTTGATTTCTGTACTTCCTGATGGAAACCAACCATAATCCTTTCTTCTTCTAGTTCCATGAGTTGAGACAATATTTCTTGGGATACACATTTTCCTGTCATGTTTGTAATGGCTGCAATGCACAAACTAGGTATCAAGTATTCCAAAGGAACTACTACTTCATGTACATACACCAATCTGAAAGGTGTATTCCCTGTAATTTTCTTGCATGTGGTTCTATAATCCCATAATATTTCTAGTATCTTCATATCCCAATCATCCCTATTTACATTGCAAATTTTAGTTAAGTAATTCTCCAATATCTTGTTAAATGCTTCCATTGTTCCATTAGCCTGAGGATGATATGGAGTGCTCTCCCGATGGTGTATCTCAAATTCTTCAGTCATTACCTAGATGGTACTATTAATAAAATGAGTCCCCTAATAACTCATCATAATTATAGGGCATCCAAATCTTGTAATTACATGTTCAAATAGGAAGTGTGTTGAGGTTTTCACACTACAATCTTTTACTACTACTGCATCAACCCATCTGGTTAGATATTCTATCATTGTAATGATCTACCTTGCTCTTGATATTCTAGCTAGTGGATTGATTGGTCCTACAAAGTCTACTACCCATTTGTCAAACATTTTAAGAGTTACTTGAGGTCTCAATGGCATCTCATCCCTCCTAGATTGCTTTGCTACCCTCTGACAAACATGACAATTCTGTAAATACTCCTTTGTATCTTTAGAAATTGTTGGCCACCAAATTATTGCGCGCAATATCTTTTGTGCAGTAGCCTTTCCTACGTAGTGTATTTAGGTCATTCCTTCATGTGCTTCTGCTAATATAATAAGATGTTCGTGTTCCATGACACATTTCCTTAAAATATTGTTTGCACCTAGTTTATACAAGTGTCCTACAATATGTTGGTATTCTGCAACCCTAACTACCAAATTCTTCTTCTCCATAGTATTATATTCCTTTAGGGAAAATCATGTACTCAAAAATTCAATAATATCAACAAAATATTCATCAGCAATATGTACTGAAAAGAGTTGTGCATCAAGAAAGTTGTCCTCCAAGATGCTTGGTTCCTCTCCATTAGTTATCCTAGACATATGATCTGGTCCTTCATTCAATATTCCATATTTTGCAACTACTTCAAAATCAAATTCACAATAGAATTATTTATAGTCACATGTGTGAGGAATCTGACACGGATTTTGAGACAGTTGTACAACATTAATTGTACACATAAATTGAGGCATCTACATAAAATTTATTGCAGTGGTCATACAATAGTTTTCCATGGATTACAAGGAAGGTCATACAGTGCATTTTTTGCAGTATGTACAACACAAAAATCGAGGTGGTAGTCGTACAATTCATCTATTATAAATTTTTGCGTAGGCATGGAAAACAAGATGCATTTGTTTCATTTCTTCTTTCTATAATTTCCATAATATTTTCTCAAAAACCCTAATCAAATTTCCTCTCTCTATTGGTTTTCCCTTTGTTTTTTTTTTTCCAAGGGAATTTCCCAAAAATATCTTATGTTATTGAGTGGTTTGATTTCTTGTTTCCGCTGGGAAAGTAAGAGATGCAATGAGTTTTTTATTATAAATTCCAGTTTTGAAAATGCATTTATACATGAGCATTAAATTGAGGCAAGAAATTTATTGAAACCAAAAACTAAGATTTGAGCCTTAAAAATTTACAAGGAATGTATCAAGAATGTTATTCTCCTTCACTTGACTCGAAACAATAGAAGTTTCCCTCTTCCCATTGAGCATAGGACTATTGAGATCAATTCCCTCTTCCAAAATTTCCCTCCCATTTTCTATTTTCCTAACTTCTATTCTCCCTTTCTTTTCCCTCTTCTATACTTACTCATTTTCCCGTTTATTTTTTCCTTCTATTCTCCCTTTCTAGTTCGATACTTAGTCATTTTTTCCAAACAGTGGGTTCCCAGGTTGGCCGACTCATGAATCCTCACTCCCAATCCACATTGTCACATATCAAGTCCACTCAACTGCCACATTATCCCATACTTAGTCATTTTTTCAATCGTCGGTTCCCGAGTTGGCGGGGTCGAACTCTCACATCCATGTTTTGTGATACACATTTTGCATCCAAAAGATATGCGATCTACATTTTGACTCCCAGACTCCCCGAGATTCCAAGTATCACACAACTTAGCATATTTTCAACCTTCTTCAGTCGTGGGTTCATGGGTTGCCGGGTTGACAGGTTCACAAAAATCTCAAATCCTATTTCTCTCTCATTCATCCCATCCACTTTCGCACTTTTCCCAATACACATTTAGTATGGTTTAAATGCTAATAAATCATTATGCAAGTCCCGTAAATATTTTCATTAATAGGTGAAGGGCTCGAGGAACTTCCTCAGTAAACCACATTAAAGCACGATTTGTGGAAGATTATATATTATCTCTCAAGTGCCCTTTTCTAAGATTATCTAGATAAAAAAGAACACTCTCATCAATTGATGGAAGAAGCATCTTGACAAGAGTTCTGTGGAGATAACTTGAACATTTTTGGACAAGAATATCATAATTTTCAGTGGTCTAGAGCAACCTCTTATTATTCATCCCCTTCTTCTCAAAAGGAAGTAATTTGGAATTCCAGAATTGCTTGCATAGGTCGTGTTCTAGAAGTTTTTCTCTGTAATAAATTGGTTTTCTGGTGTGCCAAGAAATATATACCAAGCCAGTGGGTAATTCCACTCCAGAACTTTTATTGCGTTATTCTTTCACCTGAATTATTTCATAAGATGTTGAGACTCCCAGAGCCAACACTCACCTTCAAAGGTGAAGATTGCATATAATTTTTGAAAAAACACGATAGAGGCTTGGATCTCTTACCATAATTCTTAGAGAATCATGCTGCCATCCTTGAGCATATTACCAGACTGTGTGTTATCTTGTTCAGAAACCCATTTCGGGAAATTGCCTGGTTATTTACCAAAGTTACGGGCCAAGAAAATACTGCTAGCATTTCTCGTATGATTATTTACAACTTATATTTTACCGTCAAGGAGCAGTCCATTTTCGATTGGGGAAGTTGATTTCCATTGAAATATCTTCCCAATTGTCTCAATATAAAAAGGATAAGAAATTCTTTATGTCTTCTTATTTTGTTTTCACAATAGCACATTGCTGTCAGTTTCCTAGATTATCTATATGCAAAAAGGTGAATTGTGAATTCGACCCTATGACCTTTTGGTCCCAAGTGTTATGGAGGCACAAAGCTTCCCTGAATTTTTATGAATTTTTCAACGAGTTCGTCTTGGATTTTAAAGCGTTGCTATTTGGAAAGGATAACCCAAGAATATCTTCTCAAACTAGTAAATTTCTGGACAGAAAGGGGACTTGAACAAATGGAGAATTACAATGTCATCAGGATTTTTGGTTCTAAGGAAAATCCTTCCTTTCTTCCATGCCATATATCTGAAAGAATGTTTGTCATAGAAATTGCAAGACAATATAAATTTTGGCTGCAAATGTTTCATGGAAAACAATAAAATCAACTTATACCATTGCCTTGGAAAGTTGGGGATTTTGTATTCGGAAATATGAACAAAATTGATGAATTCTCTAGCCACTTCCACAACTTGAATCTCAAGTACACTGAAAATATTATAAGGTTTGACCCTAATGGAATATTTGTGGAACATAAGTTAACAATGAGTTTCAACAGTTCCTTTATCCATACCATTCTGGTATAATAAGAAGATAATAACCTAGGTAATCCTACCCACACTGTTGGTGACGTAGATACGGTACTCAGTACCAATGAATTGTATAAACAGAGAGGAAAAGGTCCCAGTGAGAAGTGTTCACAGTCCCCAACTGTTACTCTCAAGACTTCAACACCTCAGAGTAGTGCACCACTATCCCATGCATATAAGAAGGTAACCAACAATAGTTCAGGTGGAGGAGGAGACAAGAACCCCCCTCCAGGAAAAAATAAAATCTCCCATAAACTTCCTCTGAGGAAGAAGAGAAAGAATATTGTACAGGAGGAAGAAGAGGATCACATCGGAAGTGACATCAATAGATTCCCCCTCAAGGATATGGATATCTAAGATGACATTGAGAATATGTTCCCTAACATTGACCAACTAGGAGGCACGACCCACCAAAATCAGTCATTGGAAATTATTGAGACTGGGATATTTGATGAAGAAGAATCATTTGTATTTCAGAGTGTTGTCTTTGACATCAATTCTAAAAAAACAGTTATTGAGAAGAGTGATGTGAAGAATAAAAATGGGAAATATCGTTCAGAGTTTAACCTAAAGAATATGCATCCTTCCTAGGTATCCAGGATCCATAGAGCCATCAATGATGCATTGGACAATTCCATTGGCAGCCTCGAAGAAGAAAATACAAAGTTGAAGGAAAGGATTAAGGAACTTGAATAAATTTGATGCCTCTTCCACTCCTTTCCATCCCTTTGGAAATTGTCTAACCTGCCATGTCCACAGCCAAAATAAAAGGATCATCAAGCTTACTCACATAAGCTAGGAGTTACATGGAGAATAATATCAAGAAAAGAATGTCACTGATTATAGAATCTTGGGAAATTTTAAAGAGCATGATTTCTTTTGGCTTGAGGGTGCATACCTTCCTTGAATATCTATAGGTTGATCTAAAAAATGAAGAAGGATTATACCTTGATGCAGTGGTACCATTTGGTATTAAAGTTACTAACATTTCAAAGCTTAAGAGAAGAGAGGATGGCCTTCCCTCTCCAAGTTGGATCAAGCAGTTGAATGCCTGCTAGAAAGAGAAAGTAAATGTTATAGCAAGATTTTCCTCACCCTATGAAAAGTTGCTCAGAAGGCCTTTTTCCATTTCTCTATGCAAACTTAAAGTCCCTTTTTGCAAATCCCAGAGCTAAAAAGAATATTTTTCCACATATACGCACCCTAACTATTATACAGCATGCGTATACGCAGGTTGCACCATTACATACCGCGTACATCGAGTTTTGTGCCCAAAATTAAAAAATATTGTCGAGTTTCCATGTCACGTCATAGGATCCATGATCCTTGACCTTCCATATACTGGAAATGTTCTGAATCGACCCTTCAATTCCATTTGAAGGCTATAAATGGGCCATATCCGAGCTATGGAAAAGAGGAGAAGAATTTAATGTTGACAGCAAAGTTACTCTGGAGAAATTATTCACTTCATATTGAGTCTGCATCCCTTTGTCCTTTTAAGTCTGAACACATTGTTCAGCCCCCAAGCTCTTCCCTACTTGATGGAGAACCTCATTGTCTCTCTTATATGAGATTTATTTTGGTGGAGGATTGAAGTGATGGAGGCCCAGCTAGAAGGGACTTAGTTTCTCGGTTCTGAACCGTGTCGACACAGAAGTTTGTAATTCATTCACTTCCACTGATTAAATTTTAATAGAAATACTATTTTATCATCTAATTAACATCTTGAAAATATTTGAATTGTTATTCCATGTGCATATTTGTTATTAATGTTGATGGATTATTCTATTGAATGTGATAACTTTATATATTGTCACCATATTCTTTCGTTTCTTGGTTTTTGAGGACAAGTTGCAGGTATATTTCATGGGATCAAGTGCTCAATGGTGGAATTCATCGAACGTATAGACGAGGTAGGCTCTTTATCTTGTCTTGTTATCATATTTTATTATATAGCATACCTGATATTAGAGTTGATTTATGTAGTCATTTTCGTCTGTTGTTGTTTACCCCTGTCCATAGAGAAATTTTCCTCGTAACACAATTGGCGACCATATTGGGGATAAAATCTTCATTTCGGGGTTTGGAGTGTTTTTCTCCTTTGATTTCTCTTGTTTATATTGTGTTTCTTGTCTTATGATTGCTTGACAACCTCTTTTCATTTTGAGTTTGAGTTTATTAGCCTTATCCTTATCCTGTCAGTGTTTTGACACATATACGTGGGGTTTTACCTGGCAGTAATGTACATACACAAGTTTTCCTTCTGCAAGAGGTATATATACGTGTTTTTCTCCTGAACAGTTGCATACATCATCCTTTTATGTCTGGTTGTTGAGTTTGATGTTTGTTGGGTAAGTTGTGATGGTTGTTGAGTCTTCTTAGGTCTCTGTTATGACTATTAAGTGCCTGTAGAATGATAGGAAAACTTTCTTTGGTTGAATTTTCAGGCGGTTCCTTTATCATCATCCTTTTCATTGATTGTCCTTGCATCTTGGGCTAGGTGTTTGCTTCTTGATATTCTACTTGGTTTGTCTATGTTTACATACAGTAGAATCTTTATATCAAGTTGTTGTCCAGTCTTTTCATTTTCATTCCTTTATATTGAAAATACAAAAATATTAAGCATTTTCCATTGTTGGCATTTGATATTTTGGGTGCTTATCATGGATCTTAGTACATGTATAGAAATATTGCATCTTATTTAGAATTGCAAAACTAAATTGAAAATTGCATTTTGAAAAGATTATCATTTATTGGGAATTGAAGTTAGGACTTTGCATTTTATTCATATTCATTTATTTTACTTACTAAGTCATAACATCATTAGTTTCATGACCACACCTTTTTGAGTAAGCAAGGCCGCTAAAAGAAACACTGATAATTTAATATTGATTAGAAACAATTTTATGTTCTAGGGTGCACAAACTAGCTTAGGATTTAGAGCCTTGGAATAGGATTTTGTGAGTAAACTTCTCCAAGGCTATTAAATCAACATATGTGTATGACTAAGGGAATCGTGAAATCCATTGTATAATTGGCGACGGCAGGAGGCTCTGCTTATACCGGAGTTAAGCACGAGGTCATGTGAGGTTGGTTGAGGGGATATCCCCCCAATACTTGCTTAGCGTCAGATATATTTTTGGCGATCTATTTGTATATGGAGATCTTGCTAGTACCTTTACCTCTGTGAGAGGCAGTGATTTCAAGATTTCAGGATTTGATACCCTACCCATACGGTGGGCTTGACTTACGATTGTTCGCCTGCACATCGGTTATATCGTGGTTTATTAGTTGCTTGACATAGGTACCACATAGGTTACTTGTAGGGGTTATTCTGCAAGTACCCTGGGTAAGATAAGGGTCAGACACCACACAACCTTTATGGAGGATTACCTCTCTGGGGGGATCTTACCGACTAGTTGTTAAGCCCATGAGGGTCCTCATAACTGATTCTGATACCTACAATCTTTTGCAAGGAGTCTCAGGACCCTCTTGAGTGAGGCATACCTACTTTAGGGAGGGAGGCCCCTTTCAACCACTTTATCCTATTTGTGTGCATATTGGCCTTTTTTATTTATTTTGGTGTGCTCTTTGATCATTATTTCACCTTAGGATTTTGTATTATGCCATGAGTTTTCATTATTGTGGATAGTGGAGTCCCTTTGAATCCCTCATTTAGTGCTACCTCCCCCATGACATTCACTCATTTCATGGGGATGAATCCATCCATGTTTCATAATGGTATGCAGAATCATGATACTCAGTCAATACCTTGGGTCTCTAATAATTTTCCTCTTGATACACCAAACATGCTTTCACCTTTTCCATCATCTCCCTTGCCTTCTTATATGAATCCTAGCCTTGTATCTAGGGGCAGGATGGCTCCTTTTTCTACATCTTTGTTTGACGAGAGTAATATCCCTCAATCAACTCCCATAGTGGAAGGTTGGAATATCCCTTCTTACGGATCCAATCCTAGCTTCACTCTTCCAGGAGAAAGTGCTCAAATGGGTGGTTATTCTACTTATTACACCCCATCCATATATCCTTAATCCACTTCGTCAGTTCCTACAAATACTCTTCCCACGACGAGCCTCCATTTATCCTCTGGTATTTCATATGGAGGGAGTCAGTTTTATAGTACGAGATACCCCCTTCACGAAATCCCTTTGTTTGGGGGAAATATATATCCTCACCTAAATAACCTGTGTCATGCCTTTTTCTCTTTGCATATATCTCCTTCGGTGAGGATACCTTTAAAAACATATATGGATCAATTAGGTAGAGGATACTACCCTTCCAGGAAGGGACAAGATGTAGACCATAATCCTTCCTGGCCTGCAATTTCTCAAAACCAGTCTTTCCTAGGACCTTGGTCTCAAATGTCACAACTAACCACCGCAACCAGTCCAATCACTGCAAGTCATAATGGCATTTGTTAGATCATGTTGTCATTGATGCCAATGGTTTTATTGTTTGATGTCAAGTGATTTATTGATGTCAATGGATGATTGATAGGCTTGATTGAGTACGATTGATGAACAATGTAATATGTATTGTCCTTAAATGAGAATGATAGATGTCAAGTGGAAACCAATCGATGAACATGGATCAATGAGTTGTCATTGATACATGATGAATATGGATTCTTTGATATATGATTCATAGTTTGTTTGATGTAAATATGACTCATTATTGTCTTATCATGGTTGATAAGAAGTAAAAATGGATGAACTCCAAAGTGGTCCTCTTATGGTGAAAGCCCTCACTGGAAGACGCTTTGTGGTTGAGTTATGGTTGAGAGAACCGTTGACGAGCGAAATTGACCGTCCGTCAACTGAGAGAGTGGAACCGGTCCAGGGTTATCTAATAACCCAAGCCATTTGGAATGAACCACCCTGACGGGTTTAATGGCTCTGTTGACCGCTCTAAGGTCCTAAGAAAACCAAAGAGAAAACTAAACTAAAATAACTAATCTAACTAAAACAAAATGAAACAAACTAAAACTAAATAAAACAATCTAACTAAAACTAAATAAAAGAAACTAAACTAACTAACAATAAATAAAAACAAGCTAATACACTAATCTAATTAAAACAAACTACTAAATAAACTAAAACTAAATACAAACTACTAATTACTATTACACTAACTCTACTAATTAAATATCTAATTACTAATTGAATTACAACTTATTCACAAATATACAATATACACAACTGGAAGATTTAAATAAAACCTGTAAAACTCATGTGCTTTCTGTCCTAAGACAGCTAGAGATATATTTTTGATTTTATGATTTTATGAATAAGAAATAAAACTTACTGAAATAAAACGATCTAATATATTTACTGAAATTAAACAATCTAATATAAACAGTAAACAAACAAGTGACTATCTGACCTGGGAACGCTCCAAATTTGTCCTGTGTATGATGACTTCGAAGCTGGTCGGAGGAAGGAAACTCGCATCGGTTAATCCAAAACCTTTTCGTAAACGATAGGTTGCGCTGCTCTTTGAGTTGTTTACAGGACAAACAAGACATAAAAAATCATAACAATAATATGATTTATAAATCTCTGCAATAAGGGAAACCTGTTATGCAAAAACTTATATTTAATAATTCAACTCATGAAGAAGAGAAATCTGTCATTCACAAACTGAATCAAGAAATTGGTATGTTTTTTAAACACTTGGAAGAAATCAGATATGGATTAAATTGATTAAAATATATCATTTGCAAATGATTAAGATAGCTAAAGTAGTCATTAACCAAATGCAAATAGATACACATAAACATAAAACAAAATATTGATATCATGAAAAGCTAAAGCTGTAGCAGAGTATCAAATTTTGTCTCAGTCTGTATTAAAATTCCATATCCTTGTTCTCCCCCTGAATGAGGATGATCATTATTACAAAAATTATAGGTATTTATAAGTCTCTCCACAGGGTAAAACCTCCCTGTGGATAATATCAAATTGTTTTACATAATCTGGGAGATATCCCAAAATCAACTAAACTAGGAAACTAAAATGCAAGTGAAATATTTCAAATATCCCCTAACTGTTCATCAAATCCACTGCAATTTCGAATTCATCTGCAATAGACCAAAAATATCAAGTTAGAAAGATATTTTATTAGCAAAACAATAAAAATCTAATCTTACAGACTTAGCTACAGAATCATCTGATTCTGTAGCTAGTCTAAAATAACATACAGGATCAGGATCGAAATCAAATCAAATCTCTTTAAAATGATTAAAACCAATTTTCTTCCAATGATCATTTAAAACGAATCACTCATGATTTTATTATTAAACATTAAAAATAATCAAAAGTGATTCAATCGAAAACAAGGGTAAGAATACTTTGTTTTCCTGCTACCATAAAATCGGGTCAAACAGTAACAAGACTGTTTCATATCCAAATGAAATCAATAATAAATCATATCGTATGTGATATAATCTAATCCAACACAACCATCATCCATTTGTTATAGCTATAATGACGTAGAATAAGATTCATATCGTTTTAATTAAATACATAGATGCAAAGACTGTTACGATTATGGGTAAATAAAACATTCATAACAGCATCAACCAAAATTCGCCATAGATTTCGATCGCTGATCGTTGCACAGTCAACAGACAGGATCGTAATAGAATCAACAGAAGTTATAATTATAAACTGGGCAACAAATCAAAACAAATCGTGACTGAGTTTAATATAGAAACAAATCGTGAACCTGGATACAGTCAATTTTGTTCTTCGAATCAAATTCAAACAGCATGTTCATTGCA
The DNA here is from genome assembly GCA_000966675.3 of Picea glauca. Lineage (NCBI taxonomy): Eukaryota > Viridiplantae > Streptophyta > Pinopsida > Pinales > Pinaceae > Picea > Picea glauca. The sequence continues at coordinate 1,675,083 of JZKD02S2022189.1, forward strand.
ATATGAATCGAAGTGATAACATAGTCGAGTAAACCAATGCGAATTAACCGGCTGGGTATAACTGTTATGAATCGAATCTATTCACAATTTGGGTGAATTTGTATAGAATCAAATTGAAAATAATCCAAATTGTATTCGAGTCGATTTAAAGTCATATGGAACATAAAACCGTAACAATTAACCATTATAGCCAATCATATCGTATGCATTATAACCAGAACGAATCAAAATGTGATTATGTTCAAAATTGAAAATGAGAAATAGCTTGTGTCTAGAATAGATACAAACGACTTCAAATAGCAGCAGAGCATTCATTTTAGCTAAATTAAACCAATCAAGTCCACACCAAGATCTAACAAATCGATGAAAATCCAATCAAAGCTAAAATGGGAAAACAAACTTCCATTAATCAAAACAAAACTATGTACAGAATGCAATTAACAGAACCAATCCAAACCCAAATTCGAATTCATTATATAAACAAACGATATCAAAACATACCTGTGTGAGGCTGCTCGAATTATGCCAACTTAGAATTCACGACCGCTGTATCTGATTCCACATTTTTAAACAAGATGGAACCTGTCATCCTTTGTTTCTTATCAGTGGCTTGTAGCTTAGCCTTTTGACTGGTAAGCAGGGCAACCTAGTCCTCCAAAGAGTGAATTCTTGACTATAGCATTGGCACATCAAGATAATATCTTTCTAACCACGAGCTACAATGATCACAGGGTGGCACTGTAGGTTTTGAAAGAGCAGGAGAAGGTTTGGATGAATGACCGGGGGCTTCACAAGGCAGCTTAATGCCAGGGTAGTTAGGGTCGTTTTGTAGGCAAGGGGGTAGGTTTGACACAAAGTCATATGAGGTTTATGCACACAAACCTTCCGAATAAGGGTATTCACTAGCCAAGAAACGCTCCACTTCCGAGTCGGAGTCTTCACTTAACACGATAGGGTCAAGGTTGACAGGAGGTTTTGGCTTGTTCCTCGCCATCCGAGAAATTAAACGGGCATTCGTTTTTCCTTTGGAATTTGCAGTAGGTTTGGCTTTGGGCTTCTTCCCAAAGGCTTATCAGTCTCAGCGTTCACAGTATGGTGTGGGTCGATAGGTGAGTCGGTCGAGGGTTTGGGTAACATAATGCTGTAGGGTACCAGGGGTACAAACTTGTCCTCGCTCACCATAGGTTTGTCAACCTGTGGAGGGCTCGAATCCTCAAAATCATTCCGAGTAAGAAAATCGTTCCAACAGTGTCTGTGTAACCCCAAATGACAGACAACAATAATCTTAACCAGCCCATAGTGAAAAAGGCTTCTATCAGCCTGGTTCCTTTTGTATTTCTTAGACATTTTAAACAGGCTTCTAAGCAGATAATAGATAACCCATAAAAACCATAAGCAAACAAAGGTGGTGTAAAAAACAAACCTGTACTGACCTTCGCAGGTGATAAACTATTTGATAATCATCAATAAATCATGCCAACACTGTTTTAGCATGGTCACGGGAAAACCTTTATCACAAGAGATAACCTTACGCGACTGGAAGAGCAGTGTCCAAGGGACCTCCTCTACTTTGCAATTCTTGGACCATCGTTGTCTAGTGGCAGGAAAACCCGTAGCAAGACCGATAAACTGCTTGTCAATTTGCAATTGAACATCGCCGACCTTGGCTCAACAGCCATCAAAGGTCATGGCGAATTGTCTAGCAATGCAGAGGTTAAAACCCTCAAATTTTTGTATAAACGAGAGCCACCCATTGTCCTCGAGGTCACTGCGGGCACTGTCGAACATCAACAGAGCCTGGCTGCCATTGGGTTCAGCTCAGACGACAGGGGCCATGGTGCTAGCACATGGTAAGGGTTTGGTTCGAATTTACCAATGCACAGGAGCAGAGTCATTTGGTCTAACAACAATGAATGATCAAAGGGGAAGCATTAATGTGCGCATGCAAGGGTGGTGGATTTATTCACCACCATGCATAATAGTAATGGCAAAGTACAACCGGAAAATTAATCCTTTGTTCAAACAATCATAACATAGTTCAAAACCTTATCATTCGACCAACCAAAGAATCAAACGGTGAGTGATATACCAACGCGCCATTACAATAATGTTTCAAACCAATGTCATTCGACATAAAATCAAACCCAAATCTCAACTACGCATCATTGCATAAATGTTTTAATAAAAAGTTTTAAACCATTGTGACAATCTATATTTATAAAATTGACAAGCCAAGAGCTATAACAATAAGGATCACATCATATAAAAACAAAATAAACCATGACCCCTATGCAATTCAATGACTAGGAAATATAAATCTATATGCTCAATGCCTTACCAATTTAATAAAATCAAGTTACGCAACCAATATAAGAATGTCCAAATAGGCATAGTTCGAAAATCCTTTCAGCCACATAACGATAAACCAAAGGTAAATGCCATTCAAAATATCAAAAAAGATCATGACAGTTCAAATAACGATGGAGGAGTTTTCACGCTTACAGTCATGAAAAATAAATGGAGGCCAATTTGCAAGTGTCACAAGAAATGAAAATATCGTCTATTTGCAAAATGCGACGACAATTTGAAGTTCGGAAGACATAGGTGTAGGCATCTTATAGGACAATAGAAAAAATTGAATTGGCTGCCAACAAGAACCCATGCTTGTATGTGGAATAATGAGGTGAATATCATTGAATTTGTTGGTGAAACTATCCTAGATGGATAGTGCTTGTCATGCCATTTCCGATGGTATGTGGAATGTCACATAACTCCTCACGGTTTGAGAGTTATGGCCTTATGAAGTTGAAGAACACCCTTATGATGGCTTGAAGCCCCAAATGGTCAAAATGTCAAGGTGCTTGAAAAGAAGAAATGATTATTTTAAGAATAAAGAGAAGTGACAAAATCAAGAAGGAATATTTTAATAAAGTAATGAGGAACTTTCTATTTTTATAAAGTGGTTAACCCTAAGATAAGGAAGTGACCTAGAAGATGAAGAGTATAAATAAGAGGCTAGGATCTCTTGTGAAAGTACACTTGTGGAAGATCTCTTGAGCATGATTGAAGATATATTCTAAGAGAGATATGGTCTGGACGATCTCATGAGCGTATCAAAGTCTCGGCAAGTCTGAGGTCATGACGATAGAAGTCTCAGAAGTTTAGAAACCCTAGTTTCTGAGGTATATGCGGCCTTCTTTGATCCAGAGCGCGTACATACGCGGGCTGAATGAGGATAGGCTACCTACAGTTGATGAGGTCTTGAAGATCTATGGTTGAGCTAATGAAAGGCTTTTGGATGATGAAGAAGTTTCCAGATCTGCATTCTATGGGCTCAGATCTGCCATAGAAATTCTGGTATGGTTGCATTATTTATCTTAATGGATACTCTTGTTTGTTATGAGGTGAATGCTTGAGGCATTCTTGGTATGGTTGTTGTGATGTGATATGTGTTGGTTGATGGAGTTAACAACACTCTTATGATTCAATACTGATATGATGGCTACATTATACGTTTTTTTTATACATGATTGAGTAGCCTTCATATTGTATGGTTGAGGTGTATGAGAAAGCTATTGGAGAGCTTGTATGTGATGTGACTAACTTTGGATCAAAATAGATAGTAGAAGACATAGGAGAATGTGTTTGCAGGTTGCATAAGATCTAATTATGTGATGAAAAGGATAAAACCTAACTTGCTCAGAAGTATACGCAAGCTGTAGTATAGACTAACCACGTACATACATGGGTTGTACTACTGGTAGGGCGCGTACATATGCATGTTGCACTATCGATAGGTCACATACCTATGACATATTGATATCTATGGAGGATTTTTGCCTAATATTAGTTGGTGTTGAGGGTGTAAGCTGAGTCTTGCATTATAGAGTTGGTGCTCTTGTAGAGTTGTATTCTATTCAGTGGTTGTTGATAAACCCCAAGGATTGTAGTCCATAGTAAAAAGAAAATTTTACATACATCTTGTGTTCTTTGTGTTCCTTGTGGTGATGGGTTGTTGATGATATATTTTTGATCTATGATGCTGATATATGTTCACATCTAACTAGTTATAAATGACAGCAATGATTAATGAGTAAATGTTGAATGCTAACTAATGAGTTTTGTGTAAGAGGGAAGTTTTGGAAAAATAGCCCCACACTCATACACCCCCCTCTAAGTGTGTAGGTGTGTCCAACAATTGGAATCAGAGAAGGCCTTCACTACAATCCTTAACAAGCTTGAAGGAGATCCATAGACACACAAATAGATGATGAAGTTCCAACCCTTGATGAGGAAAACTATTCTACTTAGAGAATAGAGATGATAATACATTTAAAAGAAATGGGAGCGACTATTTGGAAGGAAGCCATTGGTGGATCGGTTTCCTTGAAGAACAAGTCAAAGTATGCAGCTCAAAGGGAAAGAAAGAAGAATGATGCATTGGCTCTCAAGACCATTCTTAGTGGACTCTCAAGCCCTATCAAAGAGAGCATGGGACAATGCACTTCCACCAAGGATCTATGGTTAAAAATAGAGGAGACATATCAAGAAAAGAAAGAAGATGTTGAAGACCACTCCATCAAGATCATTAAAGGTAAAGAATATCCAACTCTTGATTGCATATGTGTTGATGTTGAAGGGATTTGAAATGAAGGAAAAGAATCATGTGATGATGTTGGCAAAAACAAAGATCTTGAAGATATTTCAAATGAAGGTAAAGAATTTCCAAAGACTCTTGATTGCAATGATTCAAAATGTGATGATGTTGAATTTTTCTCAAGTGAAGAAGAAGGTCTAGAAACAATTTGTGTAAGGTTTGATGGTATTTATCCCATGAAAAGAATAGAAGAAAATATATTAGAACTTCAAAAAGAAATTGAAGAGGGTTTATATAGATATTGAAGTGATCATTATTATACACACTATAACTATCTTTCGGATAACACTAAGAAGTTTCTTAGGAGGAGTCAAGGGAACATATTTAAGTTAAAGTAAATGCTCAAAGAACAAGAATAGAGCAATAAGAATCAATTAGAAGAAAAGGAAGAAGAGATCACAAGACCAAAGAATGAAGATATGAAGGTAGATGATGAGATTAGCAAAAGTTTTGAAACTATTGTCCATCTCAAGACCCAAATTGAAGAAGCCAAAAGGGTAGAGGAAATATTTAAAAATCAAATAAATGAAAAGGAAGAGTCATATCATAAGTTAGAAGCTGAAGTTGTTGACCTTATAAAGAAGGTAGAAAAGTAAAACAAATTCTTGAATAGATCACTAATCTTGGATGAGATCTTGAAAAGTCAATGATCAACATATGATAAATCCAGTCTTGGATACAAAGAAGAAGCTACACATGTTGAAGTAAGCACCTCAAAGAAGCACGAGGTAAGTCCATCAAGGAAGGAAGACAATGTTGCAAAACAACCATCTTCACAAGGCAAAGAAAATTTCAAAAGAACAAAGCAAGGAAGACATCAAGAATCTATATTTAGGACACCAAAGCAAAAGTATGAAAGTATTTTTCATGGGCATTGTTATTCATGTAATGAATATGGTGACAAAGCTTTTGAATGTAGATCTTATGAAAGGAGATATAATGAAATATTTTATAACACCATAAGGTGTTGGAGATGTAACCAAGTAGGACACATTGTTGTTCACTATAACACCATGAGATGCTACAGCTTTAGTGGATTTGGCCACAAATCCCAGGATTGTTGGAACACAAGAAGAAATTCCATGATGAGGACTTCACATAGCATGTCTAGAAGAAGGAATGAAGTAAGGAAAGGAGACATCTTTGAGAATATGGATGCTCAGAGATAAAGTTCTAAGACGCAAGGACACTTTCAGAAGTGGGTGAAGAAGACTGAGCAGCCATAACAGAATGGAAGCCTTAATGGAATCTCAAGCAAGTCATCTACTGAGGCATACGCGGGTGACAGTGGTATCAATCACATACATACACAGGCTGACCTTGAATAGGTTACATACATATGTGATTTGTTGTGCAACAGGCCACATATAAGTGGTAAAGCCTTGGGAAAAAGGCAATGCACATGGTTTGCAACTTGATGTGATGGTATAACACTCCTTTGCAGGGTTTGACATTGTTTGTTGTAGTTTTTGACACTTTTTTCTACAGGTTTTCATGATTCTATATTGGATTATGCAATTTGATGATAAAAATAATGAAAAGCCATCTTGGATGCATGGGACTAACCCATGAGTATGGATTGATGCATTTTTTGTTGAAGAACAATGCTGGTTATGGAAGTGAAGTTATGACACCTTGGTTATATCATGATGATGCTATCTATAGATGTCATTGATCTATTGGAGCATACTACTAGTACATGTATTGTTGGATGCTTAGTATTTGCTATAGTGCATGGAATCTTGAGGTTGATTTGTTGGGGTACATGGCTGGTACATATTTGAGTTTCATTGATATATCTTATGATGTATTATTGGAAGCATATTTGTTGGATATCATGATGCATGCATTTGGCATGTGGTTGGACTACATATTGGGACATGTAGTTGGTGAATTGAGTTGATAGTCATGTTGTACATCATTGGGGAGTCATAGATTGTTGATGCATGGTTGATGTATTTGCTTGGTGCAAGTGATGATGCATGATGGTACACTCATAGATGGTATATTTTTGGATGATTGGTACTTGACTAAAAGTACATCATTGGTATTACTTGATTATCAAAAAAATTGGTATTTGTTTAAGACACTTGATTATGACACTTGATTCATGGTGGAGACATATCATGTGTGAGATGCACATATTTTGTCTTATTGGTAGATGCACATGGTTGGCATATTGGTAGATGCACATGGATGGCATGTTGATGGAGGAACATGGTTCATTCATTTCATTGATGATATATTATGGCTCATAGTATGGTGTTGATGTACATGGATGTTGTGCATGGTGGGCACATTTTGGTACATGATGTACTTGGTTGATATTTTGATTCATGATTTTCATTATTGACATATCTTTTGTCTCATGATGTATGGTATGGCACAAGTTTGATGCATAAACAGGTCCAAGGATCGTCATAGAGAGAGTGGTTGATCTATGATCCAGTTGAATATAGGGGGATTCATTATTCTTATGATTCTAGGAGGAGATGCATACCTAGAAAAATCCCTATATTTGAAGAAAAAACATAGAGGCATAATTCCAGGGGGAGTGATGATCATAGGGGGAGCATGAGTGATGTATTCTCAGCATTACATCAGAATGATATCATTTTTTCAAAAAGGGAGAGATTATTCAGAGGCATCCAGACAAGGGGAGAAACCCCAAGGAGAGTTCAAGTAAGGGGAACATCCCCAAGGAGGAGAATGGCCCTTTTCCATTGATGTCAAAGGGGGAGAGATAGTCACATTGATGTGATTGATGTTGATTGATAGAAAGAGATAGTCACATTGTTATGATATCTAATGGGGAGAGATAATCACATGGTTATGATTGATGACTATTGATGTAGAGCATGCCTTCTCTACATGTTGACATGAATGATTGGTGTTGTGGTGTTGACATCAATGTTGGTATTTCCATCAATGCTAAAGGGGGAGATTGTTGGATCATGTTGTCATTGATGCCAATGGTTTGATTATTTGATATCAATTGATTGATGTCAAGTGATTGATTGATGTCAATGGATGATTGATAGGCTTGATTGAGTATGATTGATGAACAATGTAATATGTATTTTCCTTGATGGGAATGATAGATGTCAAGTGGAAACCAATCGATGAAGATGGATCAATGAGTTGTCATTGATACATGATGAATATGGATTCATTGATATATGATGCATAGTTTGTTTGATGTAAAGATGACTCATTATTGTCTTGTCATGGTTAATAAGAAGTACAAATGGATGAACTCCAAAGTGGTCCCCTTATGGTGAAAGCCCTCACGGGAAGACACTTTGTGGTTGAGTTATGGTTGAGAGAACCCATTCTTGTATGTGGAATAATGAGATGAAGATCAGTGACTTTGTTGGTGAAACTATCCTAGATGGATAGTGCTTATCATGCCATTTTCGATGGTATGTGGAATGTCACATAAATCCTCACGGTTTGAGAGTTATGGCCTTATGAAGTTGAAGGACCCCCATATGATGGCTTGAAGACCCAAACGGTCAAAACGTCAAAGTGATTGAAAAGAAGAAATCATTATTTTAATAATAAAGAGAAGTGACAAAATCATGAAGGAATATTTTAATAAAGTAATGGAGAACTTTCTATTTTTAGAAAGTGGTTAACCCTAAGATAAGGAAGTGACCTAGATATGGGTCAAGTGACCTAGAAGATGAAGAGTATAAATAAGAGGCTAGGGTCTCTTGTGAAAGTACACTTGTGGAATATCTCTTGAGCATGATTGAAGATCTATTCTGAGAGAGAGATGGTCTGGACGATCTCATGAGCACATCAAAGTCTTAGCAAGTCTGAGGTAATGACGGCAGAAGTCTCGGAAGTTTAGAAACCCTAGTTTTTGAGGTATACGTGGGATGCCTTGACCCAGAATGCATACATACATCGGCTGAATGAGGACAGGGCACGCATAGTTGATGAGGTCTTGAAGATATGTGGTTGAGCTCATGACAAGATTTTGGATGATGAAGCAGGTTCCATATCTGCATTCTATGGGCTCATATCTGCCATAGAAACTCAGGTATGGTTGCATTATTTATCTTAATGGATACTCTTGTTTTTCATGAGGTGAATGCTTGAGGCATTCTTGGTATGGTTGTTGTGATGTGATATGTGTTGGTTGATGGAATGAACAACCCTCTTATGATTTAGTACTGATATGATGGCTACAATATAATTGTTGTTTATACATGATTGAGTAGCATTTACATTGTATGGTTGAGATGTATGAGCAAGCTATTGGGGAGCTTGTATGTGATGTGACTGATTGTAGATCAGACTGGACAGTAGAAGACATAAGAGAATGTGTTTGCAAGTTGCATAAGATTTGAGTATGTGATGAAAAGGATAAACCCTAAGTTTCTCAGAAGTATACGCAAGTTGTAGTATAGACTGATCACGTACATACGCAGGTTGTACTACTAGTAGGGTGCGTACATACGCATGCTGCACTACCGACAGGTCACGTACCTGTCACAGATTGATATCTGTGGAGGATTGTTGTCTCATCTCAGTTGGTGCTAAGGGTGTAAGATGAGTCTTGCATTATAGAGATGGTTCTCTTGTAGAGTTGTACTCTATTCCATTGTCGTTGATAAACCCTAAGGATTGTAGTCTGTAATAAAAATAAAATTGTACATACATCTTGTGTTCTTTGTGTTTCTTATGGTGATGGGTTGTTGATGATATATGTTGATTACGGTTGGTTGTCATTGATTTCAACCCTTGAAGAAAGACCTGTAGCACAAAGTTTTGGGTAATGGAACCAATAGTGTTTGATGTAAATATGACTCATTATTTTTTTTTCATGGTTGATAAGAAGTAAATATGGAT
>JZKD02S2022189.1:1692423-1706322 GCA_000966675.3 Picea glauca
GTTCATTTGTTCATTGCTTATTTACTCTGCATTTATTGGATAATAATGCTTCATTGATATAGCACTTGGATTATATGGTTAAAAGGGATTAAATTGCTCTATTACTGATTCACCCGCCCTCTCAGTAATCCAATATCTGTGGAGGATTGTTGCCTCATCTTAGTTGGTGCTAAGGGTGTAAGATGAGTCTTGCATTATAGAGATGGTGCTCTTGTAGAGTTGTACTCTTTTCCATTGTCGCTGATAAACCCCAAGGATTGTAGTCTGTAATAAAAATAAAATTGTACGTACATCTTATGTTCTTTGTGTTTCTTATGGTGATGGGTTGTTGATGATATATTGTTGATGATATATTGATATATGTTCACATTTAACTGGTTATAAATGACAGCAATGATTAATGAGTAAAATTTGAATGCTAACTAATGAGTTTTCTGTAAGAGGGAAGTTTTGGAAAAAGATCCCCACACTCACTCACCCCCCCTCTAAGTGTGGTAGGTGTGTCCAACAACATTATATCACCAACCTCTGATAGTCATGTTGGAAATAGGTCAACAAACTTTGCAAGTCATGTTGAATACATGGAACCAACCATTGTAAGTCTTGCTGGGGGCACTAGTCCAGTCACTGCAAGTCATACTGACATTATATCACCAACCTCTGCTAGTCATGCTGGATATTGGTAGACAACCTATGCTAGTCATGTTGAAGACCGACAACCAGCCACTGCAAGTCATGTTGGGGGCACAAATGTAGTCACTATTAGTCACACTGTACATACATCAACAACCTCTACTAGTCAATTTGGGGATTCATCACCAACCCTTTCTAGTCATGTTGGGGGTCCATCACCAACCTCTGCTAGTCATGTTTGGCATTCAACACCAACCTATGCAAGTCATGTTGGATATTTTCTACTAGCCTCTGCAAGTCATGCTGGAAGCATGTCACCAGTCACTGCAAGTCATGCTGGGGGCATTCATACAATTGAGGAGCCTATACCTGTAAGACGTAAGCCCAATTGTTTTTGTAGGCTTTGCAAAGTAGATCACCTTACAAGTTTTGTCCCTACTACTGTTGCGGTACAAGAAGCATGTTCCTTGCCCATGGGCCCTTCGGGTTCTCAGTCATATTTGGTTTCCCAACATTCTGATCCTTCTTTGGTTGATATAGTAGTCTTGCCGATGTAATATTCAGCTAATACCACTCTTCTTTTCGGGGGTGATGTGTCTCTTGACCATGTTGTATTGCATCTTGTTCAACCAACAGTCATGTCAATGCAATCTTTGACCGAAACCACTCCTATTTTTGGGGGTGATGCATCTCTTGACCTTATTTTCTTGCATCCTATTCAACCAATGGTTGAATAAGTGGTCATGTTGATGCAATCTTCGACCGATCCCACTCTTCTCTTGGAGAGTGACAAGCCTAAGGAAGTGACATTGTCGATGCAACCTTCGGTCAATCCCACTCTTTTTTTGGGGGGTGGGGTGATGAGTCTTTCAAACATGTCCTTCGCATTTCTAGTACTGCACCTTCTGAACAAGGGAAAGTTTTATTCTCCCCGAGTACTCTCCCTCCAAGTCTTAGAGAGGTCCCCTTTGACTGGGATGGTCTTGTGGGGTATCAAATTCATTCTCCTATTCCCTTTAAAATAAGAGGCGTTCTCTAATATATCATTGAGAAGGTAGCCTCCAAAACTATTTTATCATCCTCTACTTGGAAAGCTCTAGGTTTTCCCAAGCTTGTATCAGTTGTTTATAAGTTGTTGACCTTTCACAAAATTCCTGCATGGGATCCCTGGCCTCACCCATGACATGTTTCTTAGAAAACTCCCAACGAGTCTGGTTTAAGCTCTTTTCCGAGTCCCTCAAAAAGAGAAAATATTTCCGAGTGAAGTTGTCTCTTTCACACTCGTAAATTGGATTTGAAAGGATGTCTATTTGGTGCAAGTTTACCCCTTTTTCAAACCAAGTAGACTAAGATTACGAAAAAGGACTTTTTTGGCGTTAAGTTGTAATTGCATCTCATTCTCTTAATTGCAGTATTGAGACTATTATCAGTTCTCTCTTTTGCATTATAAGCCTATCACCTCAGTAGTTTGTATCATCATCCAAGCAGATCCTTGTTTATATACTTTGCAGCTTGACACCCTATACCCGAGAGGAAACATTCCCTTGAGTGTCCATCTCCTGCATGCATCTCCTTGCATTGAGCATAGCTATGTTCCACCATTGGAACTAGTTGCTTACTTGTGACACTCATTTCCTCCTCTGTATCATAACATTCATTGGACTATGAAAAAATAAAAAAAAATGGACGAGGAAAGAATATTACCTTATATTGGCAGCAGTCATGTAGCCTTTGAACATATCCCAAAACTTTTGAGTCCACTTGTCATCAAAATTTTGGGTTTAGCATGACCTTAGGAATATGAGCTCGTTAAGTAGAGTTTACTCCCTTGACTGGTTACTGTTCTAGTCTCTATGGAGAGTTTGATTGATTCCTCCTGCATATCAAAGTTTCATCATTGCGTCTATGCTACCAGAGTCTTCCATATGTCTCATGATCTTGTTAAAAGGATGTCTATCAACCTATGTCGGTCATTCCTCAGAATTCTTGATTTTTCATGTCGGACATACCCAAAGTATGTCTCTGAATTACATGAAATTGTAGTCCTATCATACACCCTGGTCCTAATTTCATCATTGGTAGGTAACCTTGAACCCAACATTCGACATTTCATCATTGGTCGTTGACTGGGAGGTTTGCCTTGTGTTCGACGACAATAAATCTATTCACACATCGGGATTCATGTAGTGTCTTGGATGCCATCAGCCTTATTGTTGGTTTCATCGCCTTTGTCATCATTTTTCCTTATTGGCTACTATTCAGAGGGTCTTTTTCATGTACCTCGTGCATCTGGCACACGTAAAAGACACATAGGGTCATTGGTTCATGAACATGCTCTTCTTTCAATTTCCTCCAAATAATCAAGCTCCGACTTTGTACCTTGTGATGAATGATGACAGATGCCTCAATTCTCTCCTTTCAGTGGGTCTCCATCCATCGACTTTAACCTATCTATTATGGAAACGAGACCTAGAGTCCTATGAGTACCTAGAGGCTTGGAGCCATTACTGGCAGGTTCTCTAGCCATCGGCAGTTAGGAATACATCAATGTCTCTTGATCAAAGGATTATTCAAGTGTTCGACCTCGACACCTTTATTCACACTCGTAAGAATGTCTCGGTGCCTTGATACCTACTTTCATTATCGGTAGGTTGTCTCACATTTTTTAACAGTATACCTTAATGATCGGTAATCAAACGAAGTCTCATTGTGTTCGACCTCAACTCCTTTATTCACACGATGTAGAATTGCACCTTTAGTGGATCGTGTAGAAGACTTGAAGACATCATTTCATAGTCGCATATTTCCTGAGTTGTTTCTATCTTTCATTGGACCAATACCTATGTGACTTCATTGATCATGGGGGATCAGATTGTACTCCATTGTATACAGATATCTTCAGATTGATTTTCAGACTGGTTTTACTGGGCCTTGTTCATGACTATGACAGCCTTTGGCATGTAGCCACCTTTGTATTACCTATTCGTGGCCATGAACAACTGTTTGATATATTTTCACATGAATCTACAGTGTAATTCAAATTGGAAGCCATGTGCACAAAGTCAATACATATTGTAATATTCTCATGAGAAACTAGTTCTTCCAGTTGAGTCTCCATTACTCCACTTCTGTGTATTATAATGTATTTTTTCCATAGCATATACTCCTCTGATCTCACACATTAGGGGGCATTTGTTATAGAAATATTTTCCTCACCCTATGCAAAGTTGCTCAGAAGGCCTTTTTCCATTTCCCTATGTAGACTTGAAGTCCCTTTTTGCAAATGACAGAGCTAAAAAATTTTTTTTTCCACATATACATGCCCTAAGTATTATACCACATGCGTATATGCAGGTTGCACCATTACAGCCTGCGTACATTAGGTTTTGTGCCCAAAATTAAAAAATAGTGTCGGGTTTCCATGTCACGTCACGAGATCCATGATCCTTGACCTTCCATAGACTAGAAATGTTCTGACTCGATCCTTCAGTTCTATTTGAAGGTTATAAATAGGCTATATCCGAGATATGGAAAATAGGAAAATAATTCAACTTTGAGAGAAAGTTACTTGGGAGAAATTATTCACTTCATATTGAGTATGCATCCCTTTGTCCTTTTAAGTTTGAACACATTGTTCAGCCCCCAAGCTCTTCCCTACTTGATCGAGAACCTCGTTGTCTCTCTTATATGATCTTGCCTTTGGTGGATGATTGAAGTGATGGAGGCCCAGCTGAAAGGGACTTAGTTTCTAGATTTTGAGCCATGCCGACACAAAATTTTGTAATTCATTCACTTTTGTTGATTACATTTTAATAGAAATACTCTTTTCTCATCCAATTAACATCTTGAAAATATTTTATTTTTTATTCCATGGGAATATTTGTTATGAATGTTGATGCATTGTGCTATTGAATGTTCTAAATTTATATATTATGACCATATGCTTGTGTTTCTTGGTTTTTAAGGACATGTTGTAGATATCTTTCTTTGGGTCAATTGCTCAATGGTGGACTTCATCGAACATCTGGACGAGGTAGGCTCTTTATCTTGTCTTGTTAGCATATTTCCTTATATAGCATACGTGATATTAGAATTGATTTCTGCAGTCATTTCTGTCTATTGTGTTTTACCCCTGGACATAGATAAATTTTTCTCGTCACAATAAATAACTTGAAAAACATTGTTCAGGCATGTAGCTAAGCCATAACAAGGAGAAAAGAGTTATTCAAAAGGCTCAAGGAGGTGGACCTATCCAAAAGCACTAATGAGGTACGATATCCCAAGTTGATCCTCAACTCGTTGTTCCTAACGAAACAACAGTTCGATTAACAAGTTGTGATTTTTAGAGGATTATCAATTGAAATTTTTTATGGCATAGTTGTCTATGATGAGAGTGCCATAGATAACTAGCTAGTAGATTACTCTGTAAAAAACCAGGATATTGAAGAAATATTACATGGCATTTCCATTGATCTCCGTGACTTGGAGGGTGATTTGTTCAATATTAAAATCCGGCATGAAATCAATATTGCATCTATGAAAAATTACATCAAAGAATGGTTCAATAAGGATATCGACAAACTGACACATGAAGGGAAAGAAGCAGTTGAGACGGTTATTGTAACTATTGATGAAAATGATAAAAGGACATCAGTGACAAAATGAAGAAACAATAGACCATCATCGTAAGTTTATGTTGATCACATCCTTCGTTTATTTATCCAATCCTCCATCTAGTTGTTCCACCTCTTTCACTAGAAAGGTTTAACCGAAGACTGATAACTTCTTATTTTTTCTTCTTACCGGGTCTTGTTCTTCCTTCCACCGCCCATCATCTTGTTTCTAAAATATTATTTCTTTTATTTATTTTCTTTATGGTCCGTGGCATCCCCAATCCCAGTCTTTAAGACAAACACATTTACATTTTCAGGAATATGTAACAGACTATATATTTTTTGAAAATTCCAAGAGAACTACTTCGAGAACAATCTTGATTGTGCTTTCTAACTCTGTTTTCAGAATATAAAGTATTAGAGGTTGATCTACCATTATCTTTATTTGAGTTTCCCATGTATCCACTTTTTTAAAGTTCTCTTGTGCATGCGGACCATTTTATTTTTATTTTTATGTGATCATAAATATTTATCTTATACTATGATGGATGTGAGGAAATTTGGTTTATTTTAGATGTGTGATGTGTTTGATTCCTGGTCTTCTCTTAGGAACCTTATTTGAAAAAAATAATAACATATTTACGTTTCATTTACTCTCTATATTTATGTTTCTTTGAATTACTACGATGGACATCTGTCAAGTCCCATATTCTGAATATTTAAGAATCTCAAGAAAATCTAAAGAGGAGTACCACCTCTATAAACGTGCAGGGGGATTTACATCCTTGTGAGGTTGTCGTTTCGGTCCTAATGGATTCAAGCGTCAACATTTTTGGTGACCATACTAGGGAATGAATTGAAATTTGGAACCTAGTCAAGCATTTGTAGAAGAATATATGACTTTTCCCCAGGCTGATCAACCTCACCTAGAAATTGGATTAAACAACCAATGAAGAATCTTACATTAGTTATATAAATTGGTAATATCAATGGTTGTGATGCGTGAATATTTAGAAATGTCATGGAAAATATTGGTCCAAGAAGAAGAAAGAGAAATCCTTCAAAGACAGAGGAGAGAGGAACGAAAAGACCGAAGAAATCAAAGGTTAGCTAGAGCAGCATAAGAACAAGGTCAAAATTGAAGCTAGAGGAATACAGAGGACCGATTACCAGAAGTAAAATTAATCAACTCTTTGCTCTTATAAGTAAAACTCCTATTCCTGGGATCTCTCCTGACATGGAAGAAAGAGACAAAAAACCTCGAGACAAGCATCATGAGGAGATACAAGGAGGTGGAAGAGATGATGCAAGAAATTAAGGAAAACTGGGATTTGAAAATCGAAGGAGGGTAAGAGCTTCCCCTCTAAATCTTATAGGTGAGAAACATGACCTCCATTTTCTCCCTAAGGGAACCTTAAAGGAATTTTATGGAGAAGAAGCAATCGATGCAAAGAGGCATCTACACTTATTTCTTAATGTTTGTTATTTTCACCGTGTTGAGTATGACGATGTCATGGTAAGGTTGTTTTTGAAAACCTTATCAGGAATAGAATATGAATGGTATACAACATTTCCCAATAGATCCATTCACTCATTCAATGACCTAGAAGGTATGTTTATGACTATGTTCTCCCCTGCAATTGCTTACCATACCCTTCTCACTGATTCCACACAGATTGGGTTGAGGAACAATGAAAGGATACAAGATTTTAATCTCAGGTTCAATAAAACCTTGAGAAAGATCTAAGAACATAAAATACCAAATGACCCTATCATTCTCGGTTGTTATAAGAATGCAATGCCCCCGAATGTAAAATATGCTATCAAAACATCCCAAATGGATACTTTGGATGAGGCAATGACTAAAGCCATTGAGATGGAAGAAATCATGATTGAAACAGGTGTTGATCCTGATATTATACTAGGAAGAATACAAAGGAAGTTGGGATGATTAAATATTGATAATCAAGGAGCTTCCAGTTGAAGAAGGAATGGATAATTCAAGCCTCTATTGGCTCAAAATCAAAGGACGAGAGAAGGATTTTTCACGGGAGCCATACCTGATGTGAAAGTTGACCCTGTGGCGACACATGAAACTAAGCAAAGGATTGTAATTGCACAAATGAATAGAACTATCAAAAAAATGCAGAACGAGATCATCGAACTAATAAGGGGAGATAATTACATGCCAAACCCAAGAATTCCAATCCCATAGAAAAGGAGGAACCGCCCCCAGAAAACAGAGTGAGATTTTAGAACATGGATAACCCACAAAGACCAAGGGTTCCCAGACAGCCTAGTCTGAATGCGATTGTTCTGGATGATGTCTATGATGAGAAATTAATTGAGAAAGAAAATTATTACTCACCTGCTATGATCCAGATGGATTTTGATGGCCTCCCACCTATTCCAACTGGCCCATTTTGGCAATTTTCTAGTTTGGCAGTTTTTTCCTAGTTTTTGGATCCCTAACTTCTGGGTTCGTTTTCAGGCCTTAAACAACGTTTTTAGGGCTCACCACAGTCAAACAATAAACTAAGTTGGATTCTGATGGAAACATGTGTAGTCCTCGGATGGACCTTTCCAACTAGTTATCGTGCGCCTAAAACGAAGATCGTATGCAAAAGTTACGACCCTCGGAAGTTGATGTACTAACTTACCCAAACGGGGCCCACATGACTTTTGGCGCTTCATCTCCTAGGGTTAGGTTTTTGGATGTCTAGGGTTTTTGAAATTGTTGTTTATTGTAAAAATGGATTTAGAGCCTCACTGTAATCACCTTCTTGTGAATGAGCGCATCCGTCACATCTCTTCTCAGAGATAAGCTGCCACCATTCTAGCAAGCTTGTTTTCCATTGCATTTTACAGTTTCAACTTATTTCCTTATTGAATAGAAACCAATTTTACTGTATATTTTTTATTTTGTGTTAAGCATATTTTGATAATAATCTATATTCATTTCTTTCTTCTTATAAAATCTAGATTAGTGGTATCGAAGTGGTCAACTCCTTGTCATTCTTAATCCATGTCCCCAACGAGGTCAGGGTACAAAGAATTAGGTCTCGAGCTTGTTTCTCTTGAGGAAAAAATCTCTCGCACACCCAAATGACCTCTCATGGTGGGAGAAAATAAAGACGATGGGATAGGAGATCCCTTCAAAATGTTGCTCTAGGAAGCCCTCATGCAACATAGGAATGAGATGATGTATAATTTTGTGCAAATACTTCGACGACTACCAACGTGTGACGCATATTCCTCAAATGGAGGTGTTGTCCCCTTCAAGGTACAAATCAAATTTCATATTCCTATATTTGAAGGTCAGATAGACGTAGATGTTGTAGACAAATGGTTGAATCTGCTAGAAGGGTATTTCTTTATCCATAACTTCTCGAATAGAGAAAATATCACTTTTGTGCTCCTCAAAGTTGTTCCCCATGTCAAGGATTGGTGGGAAACTTTCTGTGAGCAAACAAAAACATAGGAACCCTCATTATTTACAATATTGGTCACTTGGGAATCCTTTAGGGATGCTATTAAGGAACAATAATACCCTATTGTAAGTTATGATGACTTGTACACAAAATGGACCACATTGCAGTAGGAAAGAGACCAAGCAGTGCCCGAGTTCACAAACATCTTCCACACCTTGCGCACCAAGCTGGGTATCAATCATTCTGAGCGACATCTGGTTCTCAAGTATCGCGGTGGTCTGCATAGATACATACAGGATGAAATGGATTTTCTGGACATCTCATCCTTGGGCATGGCCTACCGATATGCCATCAAAATTGAGCAGAGGCCCAAACAAAAGACACGGTAATTTGTGCCTAGGAACCCCTCACATAAAAAGATAGGAAATGGCAGCCCCAATCCGCAGAACAAGGGACAAAGAAAAAACAGACAACCTCAACCAACAATGTTGCCATCCGCGTCAGCCAACAATGTTGTCTATCATGTGACATCAATCCCTTCAAAGAAGAGGTATTGTGTGATGTTTCCCCTCTCGAAGTTTGTAATGTTCTTTTGGGCCAACCATATTTATGGAAACTTCATGCTATGTATGAGTCTAGGCCTCGCAGTGTTATTATTACTTTGAACAAGAAATTGTAAAGGATACCTGAGGCAGTCCCACCTAGTGTTATTTCCTTGATCTTTTCCAAGAAATGCAGGAAGGTTATCTCTCATACGGGGAAATTTTTCTTCTTCGTGATTCACTCTTAGAATGAGCAAAAGACCGCAACCACATCTGGGTCTTCATAACTGACCTCTTCACACAAAAAAACAAAGTGGATAAGATATTGGAATAATACTTGGATATCTTCTCCTCACCTACTGGGGTACCTTTGCACTGCTAGGTTAAGCACCCCATCGATTTGACCCCCGGCACACCACTTCCCAATGGGCCCATCTATCGTCGCTCTCTATTATAGAATGAGGAGATCAAGTGGAAAATCCAAGAAATTCTAAGGGGAACATCTGTCCCAGATCATCACCTTACGGAAGCCCAATCGTGCTAGTACAGAAGAAAGACGAAACCTGGTGACTCTACATTCATTATAGGGCTCTGAATAAAATCACAGTTAGAAACTGGTACCCGATTCCCAGAATCAACGACCTCCTTGATTCACTCATGGGGTCCAAATACTTCAGTAATATTGATATGAAGTCTGGCTACTACCAGGTCCCACTAGAACAAAAAAATGTATGGAAGATTGCCTTCAAGTCAAAGGAAGGTATTTTTGAATGGTTGGTCATGCCTTGTGGTTTGAAAAATTCTCCAGCCACTTTCATAAGGATGATGGATGATATCCTGTGACCATTCACCAATATTGTTGTAGTGGTGTATCTGGATGACATCCTCATTTACAACAAGAATTGGGAAAAACACTTGCAACATATTCAACAGGTTCTGCAAACCCTGTGATAACACAAGCTATACGCCAACTTGAAAAAATGCTCCTTCGACATGGATAGGGTCCATTACCTGGGCTACATCATTGATCATCATGGCATACATGTGGATCCATCCAAGATCCAATTCATCCATGACTGGCCAACCCCAACCACACTCACTGAGCTTCAGAGCTTCTTCGACCTTGCTAATTTCTATCGCAGGTTCATGTTGGGATTCTCCCATATTGCATGGGCCCTTAGCCAAGTAACCAAGGGTGGTGGTAGGGAGAAATTTGTGTGGGGTCAGTCCCAAAAACAAGCGTTCAATGATTTGAAGTAGTGCTTGCGCTCAGCCCCAGTACTTTCACTACTGAACTTGCAACAACCCTTTGAGATAGAGATAGATGCTTCAGAGTATGTTGTGGGTCTTGTTATCACTCAACACAGCCACCCCATGGCATATCATAGTAAGACACTATCATATGTTGTCTGTAATTACCCTACTTACAAAAAATAAATGTATTCCATTGTGAAATCCTACCTCCAGTGGAGACATTACATTCTTGGGAAGGAGATAGTCATCCACACTGATCATAAGCCACTGCAGTTCATGCAGACACAATGTAAATTGTAGAAAGACCACCATCAGAAGTGCTCCACATACTTGCAGCAATTCCACCTCAATATCAAGTATAAAATAGGAAGCACCAACCGTGTCACTAATTTCCTTGGCAGACTGCAAGTCGTGACACTCACCACAATGCTAGAATCTTGCGGCCATGAGACCTATGCATGGCCCCAACTTTATGAGATAGACCTAGACTTCGCCACCAGCTACCAAATGTTGGTCGCAAATAGAGTTGTCACTAATTTCCATCTTCAGGATGGGATGATGTGTCGTCAGGACCATATCTACGTTCCATCTAGAGAGCGAGTGAAGATGATATAGGAATCCCACTACAATGTGGTGGCAGAAAACTTTGGCATCGAAAAGACAGTGGCAATGCTACAAAAACATTTCTACTTGTCGAAACTTCAACAAGAGGTCACCAAGTCTATCAGGTCCTGCACTGCTTGTGCTATTTCCAAATGACCACTAAGAAATAGGGCCTGTACACTCCTTTGCCTACTCCTGACAGGCCATGGGAATCCATCACAATGGATTACATGTCGGGCCTCCCATCCAACAAGCGAGGAAATGATTGTGTTTTTGTGGTTGTTGATCGCTTTTCTAATATGGCTATTTTGGTTGCCTGCAAGAAGAACATCACAGCAGAGGCCACTGCTAGTATCTTCTTTAAAATGAGTCGGGGTACATTTTGGAATCCCACAAATCATTGTCTCATATCGGGATAGTCGATTTCTCAACACATTTTGGTCGAGCCTCTGGTCACTGTTGGACACCAAGCTCACCAAATCCATGACCTTCCACCCCCAGACAGATGTCCAAACCAAGGTCGTAAATTGAATGATCATGCATATCCTGTGCATGTATAATTCCAAGAACCCTCGCACATGGGATGAGAGTCTTCCCTATGTTCAACATAGCTACAATCGAGCCCTGCATAGCTCAACCGGCCACAACCATTTTCAGGTGGGGTTGGGATTCCAACCATTGGGTCCCATAGATGTTGCACTACCCCTTGTGGTCACCTCAATCGACTCATCTGCTACTCCAAATGAAGCTGACAAAGAAACATGTTTCATTGATCATATCTAACACATCCACCAATAGGTTCAGTATATCCTACAAAAGTCCAATGACAAGTACAAGCAGTGCCATGATCAACACCGGGTGCCACATAAGTTTCAGGTGGGTGACAAAGTTTGGTTGCACCTGCAAAAAGAATGCCTTGTAGGACCCCATCAAAATATTCTCCCACTACATTGTGGGCTGTAAACCATCACCAAGGCTATGGGTGATAATTCTTTTGAGCTCACCATTCCTCCTTTCCTTGTCCTGCACCTAGTGTTCAATGTGGATCTCCTTCGACCTTATTTCCCACCATTATTGGACACCTCAAAGATAGAATAACAACTAACACCAAAAGAGCTCAACCGTGACTGCATAAAATAGGAATCCAATGATAATATTGTGGACAAACAGGTAAAGGACACTCGCCAGCAAAGGATCCAACTTTATCAAGTTGTCAAAGTTGGGCAGCTCCTACACCAAGGCAAGTGGCTCACCCGAGGCCAAATTTAGCAGAATTTTCCACATCTGATGGGGGCACTCAATGCAATGGAGAAAGTTTCTTCCTGAGGGGGGAGGATTGATCCATGTGGATGTTGGTGGCCTCCCACCTAGTCTAACTAACTCATTTTGGTAGTTTTCCAGTTTGGCAGTTTTTTCCTGGTTTTTGGGTCCTTGACTTACGGGGTTGTTTTGAGGCCCTAAACAATGTTTTTAGAGATTTCCATAGTCAAATTGATCATTTTATTTAATTCTAATGGAAACATGTGTATTCCTCGGATACCTTTCCAATGGTCTATTGTTCGCCTAAAATCGAGATCGTATGCAAAAGTTATGACCCCAATAAGTTGATGTACTAACTTACCCAAACAGGGCCCACATGACTTTTGGCACTTCATCTCCTAGGGTTAGGTTTTTGGATGTATATGGTTTTTGACATTCCTGTTTATTGTAAAAATGGATTCAGAGCCACATTGTAATCATCTTCTTACAAATGAGCACAGGCATCACATCTCTTCTCAGAGATAACCGCCACCATTCTAGCAATCTTGTTTTCTGCTACATTTTACAATTTCTTCTTATTTCCTTATTGAATAGAAACCAGTGTTACTGTATATCTGTTATTTTGTGTTAATCATATTTTGATAATAATATGTAGTCATTTTTTTCTGCACATAGCATCTGGATCAATGGTATCAGAGAATTCTTCTCCTTGTTGTTCTTAATGCAAGTCCCCAACAAGGTCAGGGTACAAAGAATTGGGCCTCGAGCTTGTTGCTCTTGAGGAAAAAAGATCTCGCACGCCTAAATGACTTCTCATGGAGGGAGAAAAGAAATATGAAGGGATAGGAGATACCTTCAAAAATTTTCTCGAGGAATCCATCATGCAACAGAGGAATGAGATGATGGATAGTTTTATGCAAATCCTTCGACGGCTACCAACAAGCGACGCATCTTCCTCAAACGGAGGCGTCGCCCCCTTCAAGGTACAAATCAACTTTGATATTCCTATATTTGAAGGTCATATAGATGCAGATGTTGTAGAAAACTAGTTGAATCTTATAGAAGGGTATTTATATGTCCAAAACTTCTCTAATAGAGAAAATATCACTTTTGCGCTCCTCAAAATTGTTCCCCATGTCAAGGATTGGTGGGAAACTTTCTGTGAGAAAAAGAAAATATAGGAACCCTCATTATTTACAGTCGCAATCAGCTGGAAGAAGAAGAGGACATGTCCCATGTTCCATATGCCAGTGCAGTTGGCAGTTTGATGTATGCAATGGTTTGTACTAGACCGGACATTGCACATGCAGTGGCAGTTTTGAGCAGGTATATGTCAAAACCAGGGAAGGAGCATTGGACAACAGTAAAGAGGGTCTTCAGGTATCTTCATGGCACAACCAGTTATGGATTGTGCTACCAAGGAAGATCGGGATTAGATAGATTGGTGGACATACATGGCTTTGTTGATGCAGACTGGGCTGGAGATCTGGATCATAGAAGATCTACAAGTGGGTATGTGTTTAACCTATTTGGAGGAGCAATCAGTTGGATGAGCAAAAGACA
>JZKD02S2022189.1:1713702-1724417 GCA_000966675.3 Picea glauca
TTACTCATTCAAGATGCATATAAACAACAACATAATCAATGAACAGAAAACACATAACACAACAAATGATAAAGGAGTTCACCCCTCTCTTGGGCTACATCTCCTAGTCCAGCTTACAATGGATCATTTGTATTATTTGCTCAAAGTGATAAAAAAATGTGCTTTACAATGCTTCAGAACGTCCAAAATCCCCTAGCTGGGCTTTTTCGGTGCCTCGTTTGGCCAAAAAATGAAGAAGATAGGCTTCCTTGAAGTCTCCCCTTCAAGCTTGTTGTCTCTGCATTTACAAAATGCACCTCCTCTGGCTCAACCTAGCCCACACGCAATTTATAGCGTAAAAACCTGGAACTGGGCACAACCACACCACTGGTCCAAACTGTCGAACCGTTTACGCGCTGGCCCTAACTACCAAGGCCCGTGGGCACATGGTAGTCATACGACCGCGCGCCAACACACATCAGGGCTAACGTTTAACAACTGTCATAATCGTATGTCAAACCCGCGCGCATTGGTATAGTGGTCACATGGTATGACAAACCGCACACATAAACATTTATAATATATGGTTACGGTGGTAACCACCTTAGCGCTGGTCGCATACAATACAACATATGACTATGGGTCGGGGCTTAGCCCTGGCCCGCCCCACGCCCAAATGCACATTATAACAATGTTAAATATATTAATTCCCATATACAGAACAAGGAACATGCGGGGGCACACTGGTTGGGTGGCCTTTCCCAAAGATTTACCCTGCCCAGAGGTCACGGGGTCGACTCCTACTGAGTGCAAAGTTTTAACCAACAAGCAAGTGACACGTGGCGGCCTGTGATTGGGCCACGTGTTGCATTCCCATTCACTGCCAATAAAACATGCCATATGCCAACTGTCTTCCATGTTAGCATACGGTCTACCACATCACCCGTACGGTCTTCCACGTCATCGTCCGTATGGACTGTACGGACTTGTACAGTCAGCATCCCTTTTTTGCCTGTTTGGCATTTTGAATAGAACGCGGTATCTCTCACTCCCGACGTCCGTTTGAACCCAAACGAGTTGCATTGGGTTTGCAATGATGAGGCCTATGCTCTCATCTAATTTGAAGCGATTCCGAGCACTTTGAATTTTTAAGCAGAATTTGATACCATGATCAACCAGTCCAAGCCACAAGAAAATAAGGACACCGAAAAGACAAAGAAAGATATCCGGAAGTGGTGCAACTTCCATAAGATTTCCTAGCATAATATAGCTCATTACCGCTAAAAGAATTCGCTAGTGTCTAAGGTGAAAGTCATTGAATCAGATGCGGGTTATGACTCTAAGTCAAAACCATAGAGGGGGAGATGGATCATTGATGCAAAACCTAGTGATATCGTTGCTACGGCCACTAAGATCCAGCCCGATGAACCAGATGAGCCAGAGGAAGGCGAGTTCCTTTTGCATTCACAGATGTGGGTGAAATATACCCCACTACACTTCATCATTAATAGAGGTACCCAGAAGAACCTCATCTCAGCATAGGTTTCCAAGAAACTTGCCCTACCGATAACACCACATTCATATACCTACACCATCGGATGGCTCCTCCAAGGAAGCGATATCTGCATCAGCCAACAATGCCTCCTATCATACGACATAAAGCCCTTTAAAGATAAGGTATTGTGTGTTGTTTCCCCTCTCGAAGTTTGTAATGTTCTTTGGGGCCAACCATATTTATGGAAATGTCTTGTTGTATCTGGGTCTAGGCCTCATAGTGTTATTATTACTTTGAACAAGAAATTGTATAGGATACATGAGGTAGTCCCACCTAGTGTTATTTCCTTGATCTCTACCAAGCAATGCAGGAAGGTCATCTCTCAGACAGGGAAGTTTGTCTTCTTTGTGATTCACTCTTAGAATGAGCAAAATATTGTAGCCACATCCATGGTCTCCGTGGTCGACCTATCCACATAGCAGAAGCAAGTGGATAAGGTCTTGGAAGAATACTCGGATATCTTCTCCTTACCTACTGAGGTACCTCTACACTGTCAACTCAAGAACCCCATGGATCGGACCCTCGTTGCATCGCTTCCCAATGGGCTAGTCTATCACCGCTCTCTGTTAGAGAACGAGAAGATCAAGAATAAGATCTAATAATTTCTCCACAAGGGGCAGATCCATCCCAACACATCGCCTTGCGAAAGCCCAATCATGCTGGTACAGAATAAAGATGGAACCTTGTGACTGATTAGCAGGAAAATCACAGTCATAAACTGGTACCCGATTCCCTGAATCGATGACCTCCTTGATCATCTCATGGGGGGGAAATACTTTAGTAATATTGATATGAAGTATGGCTACCACTAGGTCCCGATAGAACAAACAGATGTATGGAAGATCACTTTCAATTAAAATGAAGGTCTTTTTGAATGGTTGGTCATGTCATTTGGTTTGACAAATGCTCCAATCACTTTCATGAGGATGATGAATGATATCCTATGACCATTCACCAATAATTTTGTAGTGGTGTATCTGGATGACATCCTCATTTACAACAAGACATGGGCAGAACACTTGCAGCATATTCAGCAAGTTCTGCAAACCCTACAGTAGCACAAGCTATACGCCAACTTGAAAAAATTATCCTTCGGCATGGACAGGGTTCATTACCTAGGATACATCATTGATCCACATGGCGTACATGTGGATCCATCCAAGATCCAATTCGTCGATGAATGACCAACCCCAACCACACTCACTGAGCTTGGAAGCTTCTTGAGCCTTGCCAATTTCTACTGCAGGTTTGTGTTGGGATTATCCCATATTTCACAGGCACTCATCCAAGTAACCAAAAGTGGTGGTAAGGCAAAATTTGTGTGGGGCTAGTCCCAACAACAATTATTCGATGATTTTAAGCAACGTTTGTGATCATCCACACTAATTTCACTATCAGACCTATAGCATCCCTTTGATATCAACATAGATGCTTCAGACTATGTTTTGGGAACCGTTCTCACTCATCACAACCACCTTGTGGCATATCATAGTGAGAAACTATCAAATGTTGTCCGTAAGTACCCTACTTACAATAAAGAAATGTACTCCATTGTGCAAGCCTACTGCCAGTGGAGACATTACATTCTTTCGAAAGAGAGATTCATCCACACTGATCATAAGCCACTACAGTTCACGCTGACACAAGGAAAATTGTAGAATGACCACCATCAGAAGTCATCCACATACTTGCAGCAATTCCACCTCAACATCAAGTATAAAACATGAAGCACCAACCGCATCGTTGATTTTCTCAGCAGACCGCTAGTCACAAAACTCACCATGATGCTAGACTCTTGTGGCCATGAGACCTGTGGATGGCCCCAACTCTATGAGATAGACCTGAACTTTGCCACCACCTACCAAATGTTGGGTGCAAACACAGTTGTCTCTAATTTCCATCTTTAGGACGGGTTGTTGTGTCGTCTATGCCATATCTGTGTTCCATCAAGCGAGTGAGAGAAGCTGATCTAGGAATCCCACTATAGTTGGGTGGCAAGACACTTCGATGTTGAAACGATAGTGCCAATGCTATAGAAACATTTCTATTGGCCGAAAATTCGACAGGATTTCAACAAGTATATCAGGTCCTGCATTGCCTACGTTATTTCCAAACCGACCACTAAGAAAAAAGGCCTATACACCCCTCTTCCTACACCTGACAGGCCATGGGAATCCATATCAATGGACTACATGTCGGGCCTCGCATCCACCAAGAGAGGAAATGACTGTATTTTTGCGGTTGTTGATCACTTTTCTAAGATGGTGATTATGGTCTCCTACAAGAAGAGCATCACAGCAGAGGCCACTGTCAAGATCTTCTTTGAATGAGTCTGGGTACATTTTGGAATCCCACAAACCATTGTATTAGATCAAGACAATCGATTTCTCACCACATTCTGGTCGAGGCTCTGGTCACTATTGGACACCAAGCTTACCAAATCCACAAACTTGCACCACTAGAAAGATAACCAAACCAAGGTTGTAAATTGAATGATCGTGCATATCATGTTCATGTATAATTACAAGCAACATCACACATGGGATGAGAGTCTTCCCTATGTTCAACACAACTATAGCAGAGCCCTACATAGCTCAACCAATGACAACCCCTTTCAGGAGGGATTGGGATTCCAACCATTGGGTCCCATAGATGTTTCACTACCCCTTGTGGTCACCTCGATCAACTCATCCAGCTCCAACTAAAGTTGTAAAATCCACCCAGTTCATTTAGTAGATCCAGCACATCCGTCGACAGGTTCAGGATATCCTACATAAGTCCAATGACAAGTACAAGTAGTGCCATGATCAACACTGGGTGCCACATAAGTTTCAGGTGGGCGACAAAGTTTGGTTGCACTTGCAGGAATAACACCTTACAGGACCCTGTTGGAAGCTTCTCCCACTCCATTATGGGTCGTACACCATCACCAAGGTTGTGGGTGATAATTATTTTGAGCTCAACATTCCTCCTTTCCTTGGCCTGCACCTAGAGTTCAACGTCGATCTCCTTTGATATTATTTCCCACCATTATTGGATGCCTCAGAGATAACAAAACAGTTGACACCAACAGAGCTCAACCCCGACTACATAAAACAGGCATCCAATGATCATATTGTGAACAAAAAGGTCAAGGGAACTCACCAACAAAGGATCCATCTTTATCGATTTTTCAAAGCAGGGAAGCTCCTGCACCAAGTCAAGTGGCTCACCCATGGCCAAATTTAGCATAAATT
Source organism: Picea glauca (assembly GCA_000966675.3). Lineage (NCBI taxonomy): Eukaryota > Viridiplantae > Streptophyta > Pinopsida > Pinales > Pinaceae > Picea > Picea glauca. Next base: position 1,718,473 of record JZKD02S2022189.1, read on the forward strand.
TCCTCATCCGATGGGGCAACTCAATGCAATGGAGACCATTTATTCCTAATGGGGGAGGATTGATCCATATGGATTTTGGTGGCCTCCCAACTATTCCAAATGGTTCATTCTGGCATTTGTTTCCTAGTTTTCGGGTCCCTGACTTCCTGGGTCATTTTGAGGCCCTAAACAACATTTTTAGGGCTTGCCAGAGTTAGAATGTAGATAAAGTCAAATTCTGATGACAACATGTGTAGTCCTCAGATAAACCTTTCGAACGGGCTATTGTGCGCCTAAATGAATATCGTATGCAAAGTTACGACCCCAGGAAGTTAATGTACTAACTTACCCAAACGGGGCCCACATGAATTTTGGTGCTTCATCTCCTAGGGTTAGGTTTTGGGATGTCTAGGTTTTTTGACATTCCTATTTATTGTAAAAAGGGCTTTAGAGCCTCATTTTAATTATCTTCTTGCTAATGAGCGCAACCGTCACATATCTTCTCATAGATAAGCCACCACCATTCTAGCAAGCTTGTTTTCTGTTGCATTTTATAGTTTCAACTTATTTCCTTATTGAATAGAAACCAATTTTACTGTATATTTGTTATTCTGTGTTAAGCATATTTTGATAATAATCTTTATTCATTTTGTTATGCTCATAAAATCTGGATCATGATGAAATCTCCAAAGCTGTGCAGATGGATGGATGTGAGACGTCCATGTATATATTTGGAGAAGGTAACAATGATCCCAACTCGCAAGAAAATGTCGCTCAGACAAGAGGATTTGTAAATAGACCAAAAAATAAAGGCGACTCTAACAAGGAAAAATAAAAAGAAAAAGTAAAAACAAATGAAAAAGTGTTGAATGAGAAAGTGATGGATGGAAGTGGAACTAAAATGCAACACCTGGCATCAAACTCCACTCAAATGACATATAATTTCATGGAGGACCTAAGTAATTTAAGGATAACTTTTCCTTTTATGGAAGTGGTGAATATTCCTCAGCAAAGACACAACATTTTGAAGTTGTTGGATGATCCATTTGAAAGAGTTGAAGTTGTCGCTACCAATCCAATATAGAGCCAAAGCCCGTAAACTGCCAAGTTGAGAGGTAAAATTCCTCACTTCTACATTTCAATTGAAAATCATGATGTTGCATTACATAATTGTTTAGTCGACACTGGCGCGACAAAAAATATAATGACTCTTACGGTCATGGAGGCATTGGGCATGATTTGCACTAAGTATTATGGAACCAGTGAAAGCATATATGCAATTGATTCTAGAAAAGTGCCAGCTTGTGGATAAATCAAGGAATTTTATGCTTGGATTATAGAAGCCCCCCATATCATTAAAGTTTTCAATATTATTGTGGTATACCTTCCCCCAACCTATGGAGTTGTGCTAGGAAGATATTGGACATCCATGATCGGTGGATATATAATGAACGATGGAAGTTGTATGATGCTACTAGGAAAAGAGGGAGTAATTATTAAAGTACCCCATGAACCTAGAAAACCCTTCTCTTTAAGAAGAAGGACAATGAATTGATGGAGGATTACATAGATGACGAGATTGGAAATTATGATATCTTAGACATGTATCATAACGAAATCCAGGAGCAAGTTAAAAACATCGAGAATCAAGAGTGTTTGTTTGAAGGCTATTGGAGGATGTGATTCGATGGAGCTTGTTCAAAATATGGGAATGGAATTCTTGTTCTCCTCATCCCAAATACGATTATGCATCCACATGCTGTAAGACTGGAGTTTTCATGCACAAATAATGAGGAAAAATATGAAGCCTTGATCCAGGGGATTATCCTTGCACAGTAAATGAAAATAGAATATCTCATTGTAACTAGCGACTTAGAGATGGTCATCAATCAAGTTACCCAAATGTATAAAATCAAAAAGGAAAGACTTAAATTACATTTCAAAAGAGTTAACGAACTGTCGGAATATTTCAGTTCCTTCAAAATTGCTTTCATTCCAAGGGACAAGAATCATAAGGCAGATTCATTAGCCTTGGCAGCCTCATTATCAAACCTAGACGATGTCCAAAGAAAAATGTCTTTCCATGTAGAAAGAGATTTAAAAACATTCATACCCGATAACATTGAATACTTGAAAGTATTTGAGAACAGTGAACAACTACAAATGTTTTTGTTAAATAATGATGTTGATGATGAATAGGATCACGCATCTCCTATCCCCAAATATTGTATATAAGTTGAATCTCGTTTTACAAAAGAAGATCATGCTAAGAATCCCCTTGAGAAAGTTTCAGTTCAAAAAGTGCATGAAACGAGAAAAGTCAATCTTGGGACTAACAGTTCCCTGAATATATGTCAACCTGGGAGTTGATTGCACCACTAAGGAGGTTGATCAATATGTTTCCTTATTAAAACAATATATCGATGTGTTCTCTTGGACCTATGATGATTTTAAAGCTTACTATAAAACTATATTCCAACACATCATTCCTTTGAGGGAAGAAGCGAAGCTAGTGAAACTAAAAATAAGGATGATGAATCCCAAAATGAAACCTCTAGTAAAGATTGAATTGGAGAAGTTGAAGAAGTTAGGGATAATTTTTCCCATTAGACATTCAGACTAGTTTTCAAATCTAGTGATTGTAAGAAAAAATACCAAAGAAATTAGGATGTGTGTTGACTTCAGAGACCTTAACAAAAAAATCATAAAGGATAATTTTCCTTTACCTAATATGGAGTTCCTTCTATAAAAAGTTGCTAGATCGACCTGCATGTCCATGTTGGATGGATTTTCTGGATATAATCAGGTCATGGGGGTCGAGGAAGATAGGGAAAAAAAAATATTTATCACATTGTGGGAGACATATGCATATGATAGACTGGCCTTTGGTTTGAAGAATGTTGGAGCCAAATTCTAAAGGGCCATGGATCACGCATTCAGCAGGTTGATAAGAAAGGTTATGGAATATTATCAAGATGAATTGATGGTGCATTCAAACAAAATGGAGGATCATATCCATCATTTGAGAAAGGTTTTTGAGAGATGTAGATTATATGGTTTTTCTTTGAATCCAAAGAAATGATTGTTCATTGTGACTCAAGGAAATTTGTTGGGCCATATTGTAGGAAAGGAAGGGATTTTCATAGATCCAGAAAGAGTTAAATAAATAAACTAGCTCAACCCCCCGACATCGAAGAAGGGATTCTAGTCATTCTTTGGAAAAATCAATTTTGTGCTAAGATTTTTCCCTTATTACACAAGCATCGTAAAGTCGGTCAATTTGTTGTTGAAAAAGGAGTAGAGGTTTGAATGGAAAGAAAATAATCATGAGGCATTCAACAATATCAAAGGAACAATCACCACTGCTCATGTCCTCATCAGTCCAGACTTCCAAAGAGACTTCATTACCTTTTCATATTCTACAGAGACGGTTGTTGCATCCGTTCTCACTTAGAAAAATAGCAAAGGAAAAGAACCCCCGATAAGTTTTATGAGTAAAACCCTACATGACTATGAGTTGACGTATTCAGAACTAGAGAAACAAGACTTGGCCCTTGTGAAAGCAATATCTCTCTTTCGAATGTATATATTAAATTCCCATATTATTTTTTATGTTCCCTCGTCACCAATGAAAATGATTTTAAATCAACAGTTTAGAGAAGGAAAATTGGACAACTAGTTGGCAAAGATACAAGAATATGATATCGATATTAAACCTTTAAAGGAAATCAAAGGAAAACATTTTTGCAAGCTCATCGTGAATGGGGATTCGGTCGATGGGATGATTTCAATATCATTCAGAGAACCATTAGTTGATTCATAATGGTACAGAGATATTATATTCTACTTAAGGTCTGGGAAGTTCCCTATCACCATGAACTACAAGGAACAAAGAACATTAAAGATGAAGGCAAACCAATATGTGTTGATTATTGACATATTGTTTAGGAGAAATTATGATGTTATACTATTGATATGCGTTGATGAAAATCAAGCCTAAGAACTGATGAGAGAGTTCCGTGAAGGAATATGCGGTGGACACTTTGCCCCTACTGCCACTGCCCACAAGATAATAAGGAATGGATTCTACTGGCCATCTATTTTTAGAGACATGTATGCCATAATAAGGAAATGTGTGTCCTGCCAACAATTTTCAAGAAAGATGAAAACATCTACAATGCCCTTACAACTCGTCATTGTGGACGAACCATGCTCCCAATGGGGACTCGATGTTTTTAGGCCAATCATTCTGAAGTATAGAAAAGGCATATGTACATCCTTACATCTATAGATTATTTCACGAAATGATCAGAGGCGGTGGCGTTAAAGAGGGTTGATTCCGAAGACATGATTAAATTCCTCAAAGATAATATTGTTGGACACACCAACCACACTAAGAGGGGCGGTGAATCAGTGTAGGACTCTTTTTCAAACTTCCCTTCACAAAACTCCTTAGTTAGCAATCACCAATTTCTCATAACTTATTCTTGTCATTTATAACAGGTTAAATGTGAACATACATCAGCAACATATACCAACAACATATATCATCAATAATTCATAACCACAAGGAGCACAAAGAACACAAGATGTATGTACAATTTTCTTTTTATTACAGACTACAATCCTTTGGTTATCAAAAACAACTGAATAGAGTACAACTCTACAAGATCACCAACTCTATAATGCAAGACTCAACACCAACAGAGAAGAGGATTCAATCCCCAACAGATACCAATCTGTCAATAGGTATGAGACCTATTAGTAGTGAAACACACATATGTACGTGCCCTACCAGTAGTACAGCTCGCATATGTATGCGACCTATCTGTACTACAACCTACATATTCCTTCTTCACAATTAGGGTTTTCTCTCCATGAAAAACTCATATCCTCTGCATCCCTCAGTCACATCCAATTTTTTTTCTCACTAGCCAATCCGTACCATAACCAATCTCAACACATCCACTCTCCAACAACTTACTCATGCTTCTCAATCATACAATATGAATGCTACTCAACCATAAGTAACCAACATATTATGGAAACCATATCACCATACTATCAATCAATCAACATAACCATATCACCATAGCCATACCAAGAATGCCTTAAGAATTCACCATATAATAAGCAAGAGTATCCATCAATAAAACTATGTAACCATACCAGACCTTTTATAGAAGATCTGAGCCCATAGAATGCAAATATGGAACTTGCTTCAGACTTCAAGATCATGGAATCAACTCACACTCAAGTCTCCATGACTTCATCCAACTGTATGTGCTCTGCCTTCCTTCGACCCACATGTGTATGCGCTCTGGCTCACTTTAGCCCACATATATAAACTCTCTGGCCCACTGCTACACGCGTACTCCTTCAGAAACTAGGTTTTCTGAACTTTTGAAACTTTCACCGTCAAGATCTCAGACCTATAGAAACTTTGTTGCATCTATGAGATCCTCCAACCACTCTCTCTCTCAGAATAGATCTTCAATATATGCTCAAGAGATGATTTTCACAAGAGACCCTTTCCTCTTATTTATACTCTCCAAGTAGCTTCCTTAGAAGCATCTTCTAGGCCACTTTGTCCACATAGCCACTTTGTCCACATAGTCATCTATGTCCAACTTTTCCCAATTTGCCACTTGTCCATGCATCCAATAGCCACTTGACCACTTAACCCATTTTCCTCATTTTAGGGTTAACCTTCTTATAACCACTTTCCATAATTAGAAATTTATCCATTTAATTTATTATTTAAATAATCCTCCTTGACTTTTTCACTTCACTTTATTATTTAAATAATCCTCTTTGACTCTATCACTTCACTTTATTATTTAAATAATCTTCTTTGACTTTTTCACTTCACTTTATTATTTAAATAATCCTCTTTGATTTTGTCACTTCACTTTATTATTTAAATAATCCTCTTTGACTTTGTCACTTCACTTTATTATTTAAAT
>JZKD02S2022189.1:1748642-1760246 GCA_000966675.3 Picea glauca
ATCTACGTTTCAGCATCTGTGATTCAGCATTTGTGTTTCAGCATCTACGTTTCAGCATCTGTGTTCCAGCATTCCTTGTGCGTGTTGACATCCTTGACTGCTCCATAACCGATTGTCATCAATGACAACCTTAACCATCTGCGTCAGTCTTCTGTTATAGCCATATCTCCAACATACCATAAAATGTATTGTTATTGATGAAGGCATTGCAACATGCATGATGTCCACGGTCTGTTGGAAATCCCTCAACTCTCTGACCCTCTCTCAATCTCCGACCATGTTGACTGATTTTGATGGTCATTCTTTCCACCCTCACGGTATTCTTCCTGCGTTCTTGGTCTAGTTAGGTGGGAAGACAGTGGAGGTGGATGTCAAGGTGGTTGATGCACCCCTCAACTATAACTTGTTACTAGGACATAATTGGACTTATTTTAGGACTACAATCTTATCGTCCATATTTTGTACTCTATGCTTTCCTAATGATGGGAAGATCGTGACAATTGACCTGTTTTCCTTTGCGTATGCTAGCCCCAATGCATCAGTTGGACTGTCAATCCCCGTGATTGAAAATTATGAACCAACAAATGAGAATATTAGTGTTAGAATGTATTCATCCCTTATGGGTACCTTTGATTTCATGGCACTGATTCATCATATCTATTCCATGTTCAGTAGGTCTGCTTCATCAATGAGGTCCGTTCCTTTTCTCACTTCATATTTTAATGATCCTTGGAGCCTACCTTCCTCGACTACTTCTGGTGAAGTTTAGTCACATACCAGAATGTCTATTCCACTATCAGTAGCAGAGATAAGGTATCAGGATGTCCTTGACTCTTCTGCCAACCCAAACCCTGTCACCTTGCAGACGGACGATGAGGATCTTGCTCTCAAGCCCGTATGGGCCACTTCATCATCTTTCTCATGTGACTACCTCGATGATACTTTACCCTCAGATAAAGTAATCATAGAGGCCATGAATGGTTCTAACAAGCCATGGGATGATATGCACCATCACTCTTATTATCTCCCAGAGCTTGCTAGAATCGAACAAGATGATTTTAGATCTACTTTGAGTGAGATATTCGGTCACAATATAGTTCCACTTGATATGCATGGAATTTATGCCGAAGGAAACATGAGGAGTATCTATCCTACTGTCACGATCGATATCTCTCGTAGTCCTGGTAAGGTTGAAAATGTATTCATTGATGCAGATTGTTCGCTAGAAGAAATTATCATCTACAACGAGCTCTTCAAAGAATTTTGCGATGTATTCGCTTGGTCATATGAAGAGATGCCAGGAATCGACCCTCGAATTGTCGAAAATGAGATTAAAACCTACCCAGATGATAAACCTATTTAGCAATGAATTAGAGCTATCAATCCTAGGAAGGCCCCTACTATTAAGGCAGAGGTAGAAAAACTGCTTAACGTTGGCTTTATCTACCTGGTTCCCTTGACTAAATGGGTATCCAATCTCGTTATTGTGACTAAAAAGAAAGGAACCATCTATGTATGCATGGATTTTCCAGACTTGAATAAGGCCTATCCTAAAGACAACTTCTTGACACCCTTCATTGATCATATTCTCGATGAGTGTACGGGAAGAATTTTTTTTTCTTTTATGGACGAATTTTTAGGGTATAACCAAATTCGTATTAATCCCGACCAACATAAGACAACATTTATTTGTCCTTGGGTTACTTTTTCATACCAAAAAATTCCTTTCGGCCTTAAGAATGTCGAAGCAACCTTCCAACGAGTTATGACCTTCACGTTTCACGATCTCAAATATATAGTCGAAGCCTATCTCGACAATCTCGTTGCTCACTCCCATAAGAGAGTGGATCACTCTACCCACCTTCGGCTAGTTTTTTAAATATGTTTCCATTACCGCATTCATTTGAACCCTCATAAATGCATCTTTTGCATTAGGTCAAGTCGTCTTCTAGGATTCTTAGTCTCTAAGATAGGGATCATGGTGGATTCGTTAAAGGTTGAGGAAATACTTCGATTGCCTCCCCCGCACACTATTCATCATATTCAAGGTTTACAAAGGAAAGATAACTTTTTACGATGGTTTATAGTAAACTATGCCAATATTACTAAGGGTTTCATGCGTATTTTAAAGAAGGACACTCCTTTTACCTCAGATGAGAAAGCCCAAGAATCCTTTGATGCTTTGAAGAAATCCTTGGTATCAACGCCTCTACTAAAGCCTCCAGAACACAATAGAGATTAATTGTTGTATATCGTTGCATCCAAAGGGACGATTGGTATGGTGTTGGTTTAGGAGGATGAGGAGCTCCATGAGAACATCGTTTACTATCTTAGTCGAAACTTAGTCATCCTTGAACTCAAATATTCTCATGTTGAGAAGCTGTATTTGGCTGCTATTCATGCAGTTCAATGATTACGACACTATATATTGCTTTGCAAAACTACTATGGTTGCCGATGTAAATACATTTCAATACATCCTTACTAGGCATATCATAGGGGAAAAATATAATAAATGGATTGTCACCTTACAAGAATTTGATCTCGATTTTGCTTCTACGAAATCCAAGAAATCACTATTTTTTGCAAAGTTAATATCTGACTTCCCTCAGTTAAATGAGGATGTTATTCATATTGATTCATTTGCAGATGAACACGTTTTTCTTGAATCTCCGTTAGACCCATGGTATGGAGATATTGTGTTCTATCTTCAAACTTTGAAGTTCCCTCATCATCTCTCGAGAGATGACCAATGTCATATATAATACCAAGATAAGAACTACCTCATCATCGGTGTCACTCTGTATATACTAGGAGTAGACAATATCTTTCTTCATTTCTTGAATCATGAAGAAGTTGAGTCTGTTTTGAACGACTTCCACAGTGGGGCTTGTGGTGCTCATCTATCCAGGCTTGCGACAACCCAAAACAAATTGCGAGCTGGTTATTTTTGGGTGTCTATTTTTAAATATTGTGTCAAAGAAGTTAAGAAGCATCACCCTTGCTAGGTGTTCAATTGGAAGATGCACTCACATCCATCCCCTCTCCACCCATTCGTTATCATCAGTCCCTTCACCAAGTGGGGGTGGATTTTGTGGATTAAAACCCAACTTCGGCTAGGGGGGATCAACACATTGTCGTGGTCATAGAATACTTTACTAAGTGGGTCAAGGGCATGTCTATAGTCAAATACGATGGTAATACTGTTGCATTCTTCATGTTCAATCAAATTATAGCTAGGTTCAGAATCCCGATTGAGATTGTCATTGATCATGGCAGTCACTTTCAAAATGAAATGATGAAAGAATTAGCATCGAAACTGGGGTTTAAACATGGTAATTATTCCCCTTACTACCCCCAGGAAAATGGATAAGAAGAGACCATGAACAATTCTCTTAAGACCATTTTGCAAAAAACTATCAACCAAAGAAAATCTGACTGGCATATCATGCTTTATCCAACATTTTGGGCATACCCAACCTCGGTTAAGACTTTCGCTGGCTTCTCTCCTTTCCAATTAGTACATGGTGTGGAGTTGATCCTACCTATTGAATGTGAACTCCCTTCTCTTATATTGGTAGTTACATTCCTACCTGACACTTTCGACCTCAAACAACACCTCGTACACCTAGAGAGTCTAGATGAGTAGCGTCAAGATGCCTCCATGGTTATCGAAGCGAATAAATGATGTGTCAAGGTCCAATATGATAAGTTTGTCTGTACTCAATAGTATGTTGAGGGTGGCTTGGTACATCTATATGACCAATCCAAATAACCATTGGGGGTAGGTAAGTTCAAACCCATGTGGCACGGTCCCTATATTGTGCGACATGTCTTAGAAAAAGGAGCTTACGAATTAGAATATTATGAAGGGAATATGTTGGCTGAGCCTAGGAATGGGATCTAATTGAAAATATATTATGCTTGAGCCCCAATATTGGGTGGAACTCTTTATATACTAATGTATTTTAGTGTATATATATTTTCCCCCTTTTTCATATTCATCTTTCTTATCGATTTTTCCCTTGGTTGGCAGATGTCAATGGAGTCTTCGGTCTACTTAGGATTCACATATGGGGCCAGTCGTCATACACGAAACTTGGCTTCCATCGCTTGGGTTGTTTACTCACCCGAGGGTCTACTGGTGTCTCCAAGGGGTGTTTTCCTAGGGCTATAAACAAATAATGTGGTCGAATATGGCGTTGTTATATAACTTTTACGTGATGCCATTTCACATATTATTCTCTTTTTAGAAGTTCGCATGGACTCCCATTTAGTAGTATGTTAGTTGAACGACAATTATTGTGTGCGAGACCATACTCTACTTCGATGATTCTTATGGGTATGACTTTTGGAATGACATTTTGATTTTATTACTTATCATCACATACCTAGAAGTTCTAATTATGTATCTAATGCATATGCTAATTTTGTTTTAGATTGGCATTTGTCACATAACTAAAGAAAATAAAACACTTTCATCAATGTACACATTGTAATATAAGTAAAGCCGAATACCAATGCTTTATATATATATATTTCATCTCTCCAAAATATGGTTTTATAGTAAAAACTTGGGGCTCACACCCTCAAAATACATATACAAACAATCAATACAATAATCACGACATCTATGCCCATGGCACTGGATGTGTGTCATGATAGAATAATATGGCGTTTATGATACATCAAAAGATTCGTAACTAAGCACGAGGCACACCTACTAGCTACCGTTGCATCGCCTCCTATAGATCCTCTACCTGAACCATGGGAATTCTTTGCATCAAATGAGACAGGTTTTCCTACATGTTTTGAAGCACTCTATCAACATCCACTCTCACTGGCTCATCCCCCTGGTGCCTCCTCCAATGTTGTGGAAGTTTGTCTGGCCATCGCGAACCCACATCTGCGTAACATACATGTTTAGTTAGTACTTGATATCATCTAAAAATATTTTTGTTTTCTTCTACAAAAATACAAAAAAATGAAATATTCAAAACAATTTGCATACCTATGTCTCTGTAGGCAGATGTTGGTGATAACAGCATGTTGGGATCTCCCTTGAAGTCAATCCTTGCATAAGAGTAGTCCTCCAGATCCATCACCTTCCAAATCCACCAGAAGAAAAACTCATCGTTGTAGGGTGTTGGTACCTTACCACCCCCCTGTAACCTCATCACCTCGGTCCAGCGTGCCATGGTTGGATCACGAGGTCCATGCAGAACAATATCAACTCTAGGGCCGAAGCATGGAACCCACTCGAACAAAAAACTACATAGAATAGACGTGAACCCGAAGTTCCTCTTTCTACCTAGTTTGCAGTCTATTAGTTGGCTCTTCATTTTGGACAATAGTGCAGTGCACCAGTCATAAACCATGGGTTGCAAGTACTCCATTGAATAGAACATAAGTGGTCTTGATTTCTGATGCAACGAGGCCGACCCTGTGATCTATGTCAACACTAGGACAACAATCTTGAGACTTATATTGTTGATCACTCCGATCAGGAGTTGGATCCCTACCTTCTCAGTCCTTGCAATGTAGTGAGTGGCTATGTAGTCCTCTATTTTCATGCCACTCCCAGCTCCCTAGGATTTGAGGTTGACAACCTCACCCCGACACGACAATCCTGTCAAAAATTATGTGTCCTCAACTTAAATCCTCAATGGTTTCCCATCAAGGTTGAAGGTCTCTGTATCCGGATCCTAGTAGTTCGCTAACATCTACATCAGTCTCACTTGATCCCACATACCTTTGAGAGACAAAAAATTGTACTACCCACATCATTTTAATGCCATTTCGGTCCCTGGGTCTCTCTCCAGTGCAACATCCACCTCTTCATGCTCTCTTTCTCTCCACTCTAGCACCATCCTGCAAGATTAAAATCATTTTTTGAGTCAGTAATAGTTTAAAAGAACCAAATCCACGGACATGTACGTGAGATGCAGATTACACAGTCATGTATAGGGATGCATATACGTTGGTTGTTTTGCAAACAGTCGCATATAGGGTTGTGTATACGCGACCCGATGATCTACAACTCATGTATACCCTAGTTTCTAAGTTGCGCTTTGAAATACTCAAAAAAGGAGACATAATTGTAATTACTAATCCACTAGAAATAAAGAGAGGAGAAAGATGACTTACTTGGTCCCGATGGTTGTTGATTCCATCACTCGTGGCTCCTGCAATACACAATTGAATTTTGGGGGCAATTTGGTCCAAAATGCACTATTTGGGTAAAAAAATACCAATGGTATAGTAAAATTGGTTATTTCACTATTTATAAAAAACATTTACCCACTTTGCATGGTTTTTACTAATGTTTTGGGCCTAGTGGACTAATACAACAGTGGATAGAGTTGGTTTTGGTAGTTTTGTCCAGGAATTCTTGTGGTTTATAGCGCCATGTCGCCTGTTCATAACTTTGGATAGGTATTTTCATCAACCAGCATATAGGATAGGCCATCAATCCATCGTGAACATTTGCATCATCCTATGACTACAACTCATATGCCTTAGGTACGAATCCATTTAGTAGTGACACAGAACCTTCTTTCTACAACTAGAAGTGTCATTATTGAATGATAAAGACTTACCAAACATGGATTCCCTAGTTAGAACCTCTTCTCCATTCGATGCCCATGCATATATTTTTTCCATAGTACCGGGAGTCCCTTATAGCTAATATATGAATTTTCATTTGAACCTAATTTCTTACTCATAAGTATGCTGACCTATACCTAGCAGGACTCCCAATGAGTCTAGTTTAAGCTCTTTTTCGACTCTCCAAAAAAGAGAAAAGATTGTCAAGTGAACTTGTCTCTTTCACACTCGTAAATTGGATTTGAAAGGACGTCTATTTGGTGTAATTTTACCCCCTTTTCAAACCAAGTAGACTAAATTTATGAAAAATGACGTTTTTTGGCATTAAGTTGCAATTGCATCTCATTCTCTTGCTTGCAGCATTGAGCCTATTACTGGTTCTCACTTTCACATTATAAGCTTATCACCTCAGCAATTTGCATCATTAGCCAAGCAGAGCCTTTTTTATATCCTTTGCAATTTGACACCCTATACCCCAAGATGAAACATTCCCCCGAGTGTCCATATCATACATGCACGTCCTTGCATTGAGCATAGGTATGTTCCAATGTTGGAACTAGTTGCTTACTAGAGACACTTGTTTCTTCCTCTGTATCATAGCATTCATTTGACTATGAAAAAAAAAAAAAAATACGGGAGGGAAAAGGATATTATATTATATTGGCAACATTCATGTCCCCTTTGAATAGAGCACAAACTTTCAAGTCCACTTGTCATCAAAATTTTGGGTTTAGCATGACCTTTGGAATGTGAGATCGTTACTTAGAGTTTAATCCCCTGACTGGTTTCTCTTCCAGTCCCTATGGAGAGTTTGATTGGTGCCTCCTGCATCACAATGTTTCATCATTGAGTCTATGTTTCCAGATTCTTCCATATGTCTCATGCTCTTGTTCAAAGGATGTTTATCATCCTGTTTCATCCATTCCTTAGAACTCTTGACTTTGCATATTTTCCATATCCTCATTGTGTCACAGAGTTACATGAAGTTGTAGTCCTATTGTGCACCTTGGTCCTAATTTCATCATTGGTAGGTAAACTTGAAACCAACAATCGAAATTTCATCATTCGTCGTTGACTGGGGGGTTTTCCTTGTGTTCAATGGAAAGAAATATATTCACACATTGGGATTCGTGCAATGTCTTGGATCCCATTAGCCTTATTGGTGGTTTCCTCGCCTTTGTCAACAATTTTCCTTATTGGTTGTTATTCAGAGGTTCTTTTTCATGTACCACTTGCATTTGGTGCAGTCGAAAGATGCACAAGTTCGTTGGTTCGTGAACATGTTCTTCGTCTAAATTCCTCCAAATCATCAAGATCTTGCTTTGTACCTCATGTTGAATAACGAGAAATGCTTTGATGCTCTCCTTTCAGTGAGTCTCCTTCCATCGACTTCAGACCATCTATTTTGGAAATGACACATAGAGTCTTATGAGTACCTAGAGGCTTGCATTCATTAGTGGCAGGTTCTCTCGCCATTGATAGTTGGGAATACATCAATGTCTCCTGATTGATGGATTCTTTAAGTGTTCGAGCTCAACACCTTTAGTCACACTTGTAAGAATGTACTAGGTGCCTTGATACCTACTTTCATTATAGGTAGGTTGTCTCTCATTTGTTAACGGTATACCTTAATGATCGGTAATCAAACAAAGTCTAATTGTGTTCGACCTCAACTCCTTTATTCACATGATGTGGACTTACACCTTTGGTTGATCGTGTAGAATACTTGAAGACATAAGTTCATAGTCGTAGTTTTCCTAAGCTGTTGTTATCTTTTATTGGACCAGTACCTATGTGACTTCAATGATAATGGGAGATTAGATTGTACTCCATTGTATACATATATCTTCAGATTGATTTTGAGACTGGTTTTATTGGGCCTTTTTCGTGACTCTGACAGCCTATGGCATGTAGCCACCTTTGTATATCCTATTCATGGCCATAAACAATTGTTTGCTATATTTTCACATGGATCTACAGTGTAATTTAAATTGGCATCCATGTGTGCAAAGTCAGTATAGATTGTAATATTCTCATGAGCAACTAGTTTTTTCAGCTTTGTCTCCATTACTCCACTTCTTGGTATTATAATTTATTTCGTCCATTGCAGATACTCCTCTAACCTCACACATTAGGGGGCATATGTTATAGAAATATTTTCCTCACCCTATGCAAATTTACTTAGAAGGCCTTTTCCATTTCCCTATGTAGACTTGAAGTCCCTTTTTGTAGTTCCCAGAGATAAAAATAATATTTTTCCACATATACCACCCTAACTATTACACAACATGTGTATACGGAGGTTGCACCATTACAACTTGTGTACATCGGGTTTTGTGCCCAAAATCAAAAAATGGTGTCGGGTCTCCATGTCATGTCACAAGATCCATGATCCTTGACCTTCCATATCCTATAAATGTTCTGAATCGGCCCTTCAGTTCCATTTGAAGGCTATAAATGGGCCATATCCAAGAAGTGGAAAAGAGGAGAAGAATTCAAATTTGAGAGCAAAGTTACCCGGGAGAAATTACTTACTTCATATTGAGTCTGCATCCCTTTTTCCTTTTAAGTCTGAACACATTGTTCATCCCCCAAGCTCTTTCCTACTTGATAGAGAACCTCATTGTCTCTTTTATATGAGCTTGCCTTTGGTGGTGGAGGCCCAACTAGAAGGGACTTAGTTTCTCGGTTATGAACATGTCGACACAGAAGTTTGTCATTCATATACTTATGTTGATTACATTTTAATAAAAATACTATTTTCTCGTCCAATTAAGGTCTTGCAAATATTTGAATTGTTATTCCATGGGCATATTTGTTATGAAAATTGATGGATTATGCTATTAAATGTGCTAACTTTATATATTATCACCATATGCTTGTGTATCTTAGTTGTTGAGGACAAGTTGCAGGTATATTTCTTTAAGTCGAGTGCTCAATGATGGACTTCATCAAACGTCTAGACAAGGTAGGATATTTATCTTCTCTAGTTATTATATTTGTTTATATGGCATACTTGAGATTAGAGTTGATTTCTATACTCATTTCCGTCTGTTGTGGTTTACCCCATGCCATAGAGTGATTTTCCTCGTAACACTTGTAGCATTCTACCTCATCCCTCAATGATCCAAATATGTTGTAGCTTATATTTTGTGTTTCATGAGATATTCTTGAATAACTATTTATTGTATATCCCTCATTGTTGCTTCTATTCTTGGTATTGGCTCTACAATTCAAAGCTTTGTGCCCAAAATTATAACATGAACGAAGAAAAATAGTTTGATACCTAGGAGCGGAAGATATTCTAAATGGTGTTTCTTTTCTAAATTCTTCTTCTTATTGAGATCTTTCTATTGTTGGTTGTTGCTAATATTGACTTCTAAATATTCTAGGTGGTGCAGTGTCTCTGTAATCTTCCTCTCGAGTCTTCATGTCTTCTTCTTTCTTAGAGGGACCTACGACAACTTCTACATAGCTTCTTGGTTCTTCTTATTTCTCTATCATTTTGGATCTTGAACCTTTCTCTATCTGCGTGTCATTGTATCCTAATCCATATCTATCATAGTAAGGTATTTGACTATTAATGATATTATCCAATATCCTATTGTTTTTTTGCTACATGTCCTTCTTTTGAAGATCTTTTCTTAGAGTGACTATATCAGCTTCCAATCCTTCAATGGTCCTGTCTCTTTCTTATAACTTCCCTTTGAGTACTTTAATTTTCTTTTCTTCTTATTCCAGGAGTTTTAGCTTCTTGATCGTCTGCTCAACTTATTTGGAGTTATGAGATTCTTCTTTCTTTGTTAGTTCTGCCTGGAGTGACTTGTTTTTATTACTTTCCTTCTTTAGAGCTTCTATGGAACATATCAATTCTTCCCTATAATCGAATTTTTCCTCTTCACATTCTTCTTCAGAGCCTTCTTCATTGGAGTATTCCATTTCCATGAATAATATTGTTTTTGTATCACTGCCACTGACTTCATCTTCGTCAGATGAGGAATCGTCTTCCTTGGTGCAGAGAATTTTCTTGAAAATTTTATTTTTGTTTCTTCTACCCTTTTGAATTTGATTTTTCTTTTTAGAGTCATATTCTTCATTACCTTTCTTTTTCTTATAGGGACATTTATTATCAAAATGACCAACGTCGTCACAATTAAAACATTTCAATGGAAACATACCTTTGTATTTTTTGATTCCTCTTTTCATCCTTATGACGAAGTTAGCCACCTCTTCATCTTCTTATGAATCATCATTGCAATTACAATATGAATATGGATTTTGTTTATATTTCTTCTTTGTCTTCGTAGATTCCTTGAATGTTGCTTACTTAATGAATGTATTTTCTTGCTATGTCCTCATCTCATAAGCTGTGAGTATCCCATGCAACTCATCCATGGTCATTGTAGCTAGGTCCACTCTTTCTTATAGAGCTGAAATATTTGAATCAAATCTCATTGGTAGAGATCTTAATGCCTTTTAAACAATGGCCTGTTCCTTTATATTGTCTCCCAAACCTTTGATATTGTTTACTATTTCATCGACTTGTAGAAAGTATGATTCTATGTTTTCATCTTTAGTTGTTCAAACTTGGCTCTAAAAATCTGAAGTTTAGCTTCCTTAACTTTTCCATCTCCTTCGTAGATAGTCTTTAGTTTGTAACACATTTATTTTGTGGAATCACAATGCATAATCTTGGTATGTATTGCTTCAGTCACACCATTATCGATAGTGTTTCTATCCCTTGAATCATTTTCTTCGAGCTTCTTTCCATCTCTATCTGTTGGGGGAGTGATAGGTTATTTGAATCCATCTACTACATGTTGATACTGAGAGGGGGGTGAATCAATATCAAGTACAATTTAAAACCTTTTTCAACTTATACTAAAACCATTCAATTATATCCAATGAGCAATGAACAATAGTATAAGAGTTACACCAATACACCACAATACACCATGCACAATATATGAGAAATAATCAATAGTTATTGTTCAAGGGA
>JZKD02S2022189.1:1764965-1790920 GCA_000966675.3 Picea glauca
TCCACGTGACGTGCCACATACCACCAGAAACAACATGATGTATACTATCCATCCATGGGTCTTGTATCTACATGTGCATTTTCCTTCATGTCCAAATACCTTCATCAATCTTGTGATCCAAAACCCATGACTAGGGTTGACATCAATGACAACAACCAATATTCCAACACTACCGATCGCCAAGAATCGAATCCTTATGCTTGTATATAAGTATTCATTCTACTGCTCCACAAATCATAGTTCTCACCATCAAAATGTGGTACCCCAATCCTAGCATGATCCATGATCTCCTTCAAGTGGTTAGATTTCTTCTTGAAGGGCCTTCTATGAATCCCATTGTTGGATAACTGGGGGGGGGGTGTGAATCAGTAATGATAAATTTTAGCACTTTTAAGAACAATATATTCTTCAACAATATGTAGAAATTTATCATCAGCATTCAATATATCATCAACACTATAATCATAAACAACATCACATCACAGTAGATACACAGTACACTATAATTTACGTGGAAACCCAAATGGGAGAAAACCACAACATAATTTTCTTATGTATCAAAAGAATACATTCATTGGAATAACCAACTTCTTTATTCTCCATATACAACTGGAAGGAGGATCCAACCCCCTATTCTCAAGATCCAATCTGAAGGAAGCTACAACTCCCTGAATTCTATGGCTCCAACCATAAGGAGGCTACAATCGCCTGAGTTCTCTGGATCCAATAGAAAGGTGTCTAAAACCACCTATATTTGCATCGTCCTACCACCCTAAAATATAAGTGTAGAACAACTATCACTATCACAAAATATGCTATTGCCACTGCCTTTGTCACTCTGTCTCTGTCACTATCTCTATCATTGTATCATCAACCTATATCTACTCATGAACCAACTAAACCTGTACCATACCATACATCAATTGTATACCAACATACATATTATCTCATGCATCAATCATGAACCAAAGATACATAAATAAGGAATAGTGAATCATGAACTAGAGAATCAACCATGTGTAACATGTACCATATATCATTCCATTGACCACATGCAGATCTATACCATATCATTAATGAAGTATCTCAAAGAACCAATGACTTTTATATAAAGCATATCAAAGGCAAGAAGAGCAAGGTGGATGATGCACTCAGTAGGAGGGTGCATGAGATGCATGCTACAACCATTACCATGTAAAAATCTGATTTAAAAGATAGAATATCAGAATTTTCAAAATTAGATCATCACTATATGGAAATATAGGAAAAATTACAGCAAGGTAATAACCAATAAAAAATTCAAGATTTTTAGTTGAGAGAGGATGGTATCCTCATGTACAGGGGCAGTGTTTATGTACCTAATTTTCAAGAGATAAAATTTATGGTGCTTAGAGATATGCATAATGTTCCTTATGTTAGGCACCCGAATTACCATAAGACTATTGCATCTGTCAAGAGGCAATATTTTTGGCCAGGTATGAAGAAAGAGGTGGCTAACTATATAGCCAGATGTCTTGAATACCAGAAGGTAAAGGATGAGCACATACACCCAACTGGTTTGTTATATCCACTTCCCATTCCTTAGTGTAAATGGGAAGTGGTGACAATTGATTTTTTCACCAAGCTACCCAGAACAATGAAGCATCATGACTCCATCATGGTGGTGGTGGATAATGACACAAACCCCCTCCTCCTCCTGGGGCTTCTCGACCTCCCGGTCTAGGATCTTTCAAAAGGATAGAGTCGAATTGACTCTCAGGCTCCTAATGAGCCTAGAAACCTTTCCCACATGCCTCTGTTCTCTTCCTTGTTCTTGAAACAACAAATGGAGATTCCAAACCCTTCACAAAGTCCTTCTAATAGATCTTATGCAAATCAGTGGTAAAATCTGATGATACTCGAGGAATTTGGGACTTTCTTACTTCACTTGGGGCATGCTTGTGTTGACTCAAACCTCTCAAGTGATTTATCTAAGCCTTTGTTCCCTCAAATTCGGCTTTCAGGTCTAGCTCTTTTCCCCCGACGACGATAGCATATGACCATGGGATATGAACCAATGTTAACTCAAAAGGCGCATTGAATCTTTGGGCTTTGGGGAGTCTCCCTTCTCCAAAATTCACATTTGTCTGAACACAAATGTAGCAAAGTGGATCTTCACCCTCCACACATCCTTTCTGAGATCAACAGTTGACGGTTATTTGGCCTTCGAGAATCTTGACACTTTGACACTCTCTGCTTCTTGATCCCTCCGAATTTTCCACCTGTTGAACCCTTCTTCCTACTGACATTTGTCACTTATATCCACGACCTAGATATTTCAAGCAACAAATGGATTAGATCTATTCGAGGCTTTGGCCTTTGATGATTCTTCCACACTGATTTTCTAGAATCCCCCAAAGTGTTATGGCTCAAAATTTATAGATCTATTGCCACACATCCACTAGATCCAATGGCCTTGATTTATTTGGCCCTTTGGGACTTCGTCGATCCTGCTCTCAAGTGCACTTCAAACCTTCTGAATGCGCTAAGTGTCGAATATATTAAGGGTTATCCCTCTTGCATCTCCTCCAAATATGATAGTTTTCAGTCCTCCATGCCTAGATCTAATGGTTGATATCTAGTTTCCTCATGTTCTCTCCTTCGCTTGTCTAGACGCAAACCTAATGGTCCAGATCTCTCCGTGTTGTCGATCCAATGGAGCCTATATCCTCTCCTGCCGCACTATGCACTTTTCCTTCAAAATAAAGGATTTCTTCAAACTTCTCAAAGGCTTGGCCTTTGATCCTTTTGGCTTTTCTTTGGCTATGCGGCCACAATTAGTGTTATACCTCCTAGTCTTTAGACTTTACTAAATTCTGGTGCCTTCCTGGCACGTCCCACTCTTTCTCCTAAGCTCTAATATTTTAACCTCAAAGGGTCTCGACCATATGATTCCCCTACAAAGAATTTGTGCACAAATGCAATATCCATCATGAGCTTATACTTTCTCTAAAATACAAATGGGCTCAGTGCTTTGGACTTTCCTCTACGGGTCCAAAATGACTTTCTTCTTCTTGCGTTGTTGAAAGTGCTATTTCTCCTGATCTTTAATCTCACTCAAACCTAAAGAGGTTCAGTACTTTTGTATTTGAGAAATATTATGTTTCCCTCTGGGCACTCCACACTCTCCCTCCTGAGCTTGAATGAACTTGATATAAGTTCAACCTTGTGCACACTCCTTGTGATGTCCCTCTTGAGATTTCAACTCCCTCAAGTTCTAAGGGTCTCGACCCTTGTCTTCTCTCTGATATCTTCTGCCCTCTTGGCAGTATGAGATGCTCTTTCTCCTGATCTTGGTGGTTCTAAAACCACCCAAACCTTAAAGATCTCAGTCCCTTTTCTCTCCAAACATATTCTTGTGCCCCCCTGGTAACTTCTTCTCAATGCACACTTTGCAGAGCTCTCTAGAGTGTTCAACAACTCTGAGTTTCTGTGCTTTCTCCATCACTATCCCTTCTGAGCTTAGAGATTATTATGGGCTGCCCTCCTGGCATGTTCTCCTTTGAACTCAAACAGAATTCAAATGCGCACTCCTTGCGTTGGCTATAGAGGTTTCAACGCTCTATCGTGCACTCCTTGCACTAGTCTAAAACAACCCAAAAATCTCACCCAAACTCACAAAGATAGGGGATTCTATCTTACTCCTGCAAATGAAACCTATTTGCATACATCTATAGCATATGAAAAACACACAGCAAATGCATTCAGAAAATAAACATTTCTCACACAGGTAAATGCATAGAAGCCTCACTTACAGGAAAAATGTCTTTTGTATTAATATCTGAATACTTATTTACAATGTGTACAGGGATGGGAATGGAACAAAGTCTCATCTCTCTCTCCTCTCCTCTATTGATCTCTCTAATTCTCAACAACTTTCAGCATCCTCTACTGGGCATATATTACAATGATTTATACATGAGGGAGCTCAACAAGCTTCCCTCCAAACTACACTAGTGATGTCCAATCACCATTGCAATGCCTATCTACTAAGGCTAATTACAATGAATGCAAATTTAAACTTTAGATCTAAGGCATCGCTCAGGATCTATACAACTCATATCCTATTAAATGTGACTCTATCTACAACCTATACAAATTAAATGGCTTTCTTTACTCAAGCCTTACAACAATTAATAACATTTAATTACATTGAATTTGAAATTCAGGGGAAAAATGAAAGGGCTAGCGCCTCTCTCCCTTTCTTGAATGCACGCTAATGTGCTGCATTGCTAGCACATGCTGAGGTGGAAAGGATGCTCCTGCATCATACTCCACTGTTGGTAAATTCATGAGCTCCTTCTCATGAGATCCTCTGCTCTGTTGAAATCCTCTTAGATCCCATATCTGAATTTGGAGTTATCCACCTACTCCTTTCCCATGTTGTTGTTGCTTCTTCCCTGTGGCTCTTGCAGGTTCTCCTCCCTTCAGATTATTTCTACCGAAAATATCCTCTAATGACCTCACCATCAACCTATTTATCTCTTCTATCACCTCTTCTAGTTGGTTCAATGGTTGGCTCTCTTTATGAAGTCTGCTCTGCTGCACTTCCTCTTCATACTAAATAGAGGGAAGGTCATTCAGACCTCCCATGCTACTTTCATATCCTATGGAATTAGTTGTCCACTGCACTACAGACTCAAGTTCTGTAGCCTCCTCACTGAATTTCTTCTCAGCCACCTCTTCTGATAGATAGACTTTTGTCAACTCTTCTACCTCTGCTTGTGCTGGTACAACTCCAACACTTTTCAGCTGCTTCTCAGGCTGAAATTCTCCATTTGTTTCCAACTTAACCTGTTGGATATGCTTACTCTGCACTATTACCCTTCTCTCTAGGACTTCCAATTCTTCATACAGATCAACAAAAGATATGTTATATGCTTCCTCCTCTGCTGCAAATTCTAATTCTGTAGTCATCTTATGTTCAACTTCCTGATTGAAAATTTTGATCCATTCCTCTGAATGCTTCTCTTTTTCCTCTACTTGGGTAGATGTCAATTTCTGCTCAATCTCTTTCTCCTCAATAGTAATTGTTGGTTGTCTTTTCCCTACTGCACCTGCATCACATAAACTGTTAATTTTAAAATCATTTGGCACCATGGACTTTCATTAGATAATTGGAAGGAATGTTTCAATTCCCCCAATGATCAGAACATGCCTCTGATCCTCCTCCTGGATAGTGGAAGTATTTGACGTTTCATCATAATCATTCACATGGACTATAACCCCATATGAATCTTCATGTTGATGAGGCTCCTCTCCTGCCTCTGTCTCCTCTCTTGTCAGCACTGCTTGTTGATCTGAACTCTCTACTGAGTTCTTGAGACTCTTAGACAGTCTCATTTTATCTCCCTTGCCCTCTTGGCAATCTGGGATTTCCCCTCTACCATATTGGAATTTTATGGGATCTCTAACTAGTCTCATCTCATATCCCTCCTAATAATATGAAACTTCATCACTGAGGTTCCTTCCTACCTATGTTTTACAAATGTAAACCACCTCCTCTATGGCACTGAGAGGTTTTCATCATGCCTCAACCACCTTCTTAATTTATGTTGCTACCTCCTGGAAAACAACTTCTGGACATGCCACCTTTCTTTCTTCTTCAAGGGCCACTCATATTTCTAGCCTCCTTGTGTTTCTTGATGCATCTTCAACATCAACTTCTCCATTTCTGCTCTCACCTCCTCGAGCTCTTTGTCCATCTGTTCTTTCTTCATTTGTTGGCGGTCATTTTTCTGACCTCTTACATTTCCTTCAGTATCCATCTTCACCTACTCGGCCTCAAATAATGTGACTGGTTCTTATGGATTAGGCCACCTTGTTTTATGCTAATTACTTTGCAATTGAGAGCACCTCCACCTTTCTCCTATAGCCCACCTGGCTATCAAATATTTTATGTTTATAAACAGTCACCCACATAGAGCATAAACACTTTGTCTCCTTCTTTACATGTTGTCTTCAAGAAAAAAGTCATCTCTGATACCACTTTGACGCAAACCCCCTCTTCTTCCCAGGGTTGCTCGACCTCCGAGTATAGGATAGTTAAAAAGGATGGAGTCAAATTGACTCTCAGGATCCTGTTGAGCATTGAAACCTTTCCCACGGGCCTATGTTTTATTCTCGTGCTTGAAACAATGAATGGGGATCCACAACCCTTCACAAAGTCATTCTAATAGACCCTATGAAAATCAATGGGTAAATCTGATGATACCCAAGGAATTCAGGACTTTCTTACTTCACCTGGTGCATGCCTATGCTAACTCGAACCTTTCGGGCTCTTTCTCTAAGCCTTTGTCCCCTCAAGTTCAACTTGCAAGTCTATCCCTTTTTCCCCTAATGATGATAACATATGACTGCAGGCTATGAACCAACACTAAATCAAAAGGCACTTCAAAGCTTCAAGCTCCAGGGAGTCTCCCTTCTCCAGACTTCACATTCTTCAGAACACAAATGTAGCGGAGTGGATCTCCTCCCTACACACATCCTTTCTGAGATAAAAAATTGATGGTTCTTTAGCCTTCGGGCATCCCAACACTTTGGCACTCTCTACTCCTGTATCCCTCTAAATTTTCCAGCTGTCGAACCCTTCTTCATATTGACACTTTTCTCTTAGATCGGCGACCTAGATCTGTCGAGAAATGAACACTTAGATCTATTTGGGGCTTTAGCCTTCGATGATTCTTCCACACTTCTTGTATGGAATCCCTCAAAGTGATATGGCTCCAAATTTCCAAAATTGTTGCCATGTGTTCGCTCGATCCAACGACCGAGATTTATTCATCCCTTTGGGACTTCGACGATGTCGCTCTCCTGTCCACTTCAAACCTTTTGAATGCACTAAGTGTAAAGCTCTTAAGGGTTATCCCTCATGCAACTCCTCCAAATCCGATGGTTGTTGGTCCTCCACGCCTAGATCTGATGGCTGAGATCTAGTTTCCTCCTGCGCTCTCCTTCGCTTGTCTAGATGTAGACCTAACGGTCCAGATCTCTCCTAGCTATTGATCCAATGGTGCATGTAGCCTCTCCTGCTGCACTATGCGCTTTTCCTTACAAAAGAAGGATTTCTTCAAACTTCTCAAAGGCTCATCCTTTGATTCTTTTGGTTGCGCTCTAGCTACATGACCACGATTAGTGTTATACCTCCTAATATTTGGACTTTACTAAATTCTGGTGCCCTTCTAGCAAATCCCGCTCTCTCTCCTGAGCTTTAATATTTTAACCTCAAAGGATATCGACCCTATGATTACCCTACAAAGACTCTGTGCACAAAGGCACTATCCCTCCTCATCTTATACTTGCTCTAAAATACAAAGGGGCTCAACCCTTTGGAATTTCCTCTCTAGGTCTAAAATGACTTGGTTTTTCCTGCGTTGTTGAAAGCATTATTTCTCCTGAGCTTTAATCTCACTCAAACCTAAAGAGGTTCGGGATTTTTGTCTTTAATAAATCTTTTGGTTCCCTCTGGGCACTCCACATTCTTCCTCCCAAGCTTGAATGAACTTGGAATAAGTTCACCCCTGCGCACACTCCTTGTGCTATCCCTCTTGAGCTTTCAACTCCCTCAAGTTCTAAGGGGCTCAACCCTTGTCTTCTCTCTAATATCATGTGCCCTCCTAGAATTATGTGACGATCTTTCTCCTGAGCTTGGTGGATATAAAACCACCCAAAACTTAAAGGTCTCAGTCCCTTTTCTCTCCAAATGGATTCTTGTGCCCTCCTTGAAACTTTTTCTCAATGCACACTTTGCACAACTCTCCAAAGTGTTTAACAACTCTGAGTTTTTGTGCTTTCTCCAGCACTATTCCTTCTAATATTAGAGATTATTCTGGGGTGTCCTCCTAGCACGTTCTCCTATGAACTCAAATGGAATTCAGATGCACACTCCTTGCGTTGGTTATAGAGGTTTCAATGCTCTATCATGCACTCCTTGCACTAGTCTAAAAGAACCTAGAACTCTCACCCAAACTCACAAAGATAGGGATTCTATATTACTCCTGCAAATGAAACCTATTTGCATACATATATAGAATATTAAAAACAAACAACAAATGCATTCATAAAATAAACATTTCTCACACAGGTAAATGCATAGAAGCCTCACATACAGGAAAATTGTCTTTTGTATTAATATCTGAATATTGATTTACAATGTGTTCAGGGTTGGGACTGCAACATAGTCTCATCTCTCTCTCTCTTCTCCTCTCTTGATATCTCTAATTCTTAACAACTTTCAGCAACCTCTACTAGGCATATATTACAATAATTTATACATGAGGGAGCTCAATGAGCTTCCCTCCAAACTATACTAGTGGTGTCCAATAATCATTACAACGCCTATCTACTAAGGCTAATTACAATGAATGCAAATTTAAAGTTTAGATCTGAGGCAGTGCTCAGGATATGTACAACCCATATCCTATTAAAGGTAACTCTATCTACAACCTGTACAAAGACAATGGCTTGCTTTACTCAATCCTTACAACAATTAATAACATTTAATTACATTGAATTTGAAATTCAAGGGAAAAATGAGAGGGTTGGCGCCTCTCTCCCTTTATTGAATGTGCGCTAATGTGCTGCATTGTTGGCATGTGCTGAGGTGGAAAGGATGGTCCTGCATCAGATAATCTCACTGTTGGACAGACAGTTTTCGGATGCAATTTTGGGAGAAAAAACCTAAGCACAAAGAAAGGGCGCAGAAGAAAGGGTAGTGTGCAGGACAAAGATAGTGTACAAATAGGAGAATAAATCAAGTGAGCGAGAAGAGAAATTGTGAAGGATGGCAGTGCGCCTTTCCAGAAATAGAATAACAATAAAGAAATTATGTAAAGAGCAAAAAGTAGAAGAAACAAAACAACCAGTTAACTGAAGTTGGCCATGCCATGCATTGTAATGGGCTATTTTGGGATAGATAGAATAGGGATTTAAGCCCTAGATTTTGGGTATAAATATGTAACGAGTGGAGTAAGAAAGATATAGGATTATTGATAATATTGAGTCTCAGGAGTGAGAGGCTGAGCAGTAAGGTTGATATTATGTAAGAATCATGAATGTAATAAGTTGATAAGATGAATAAAGACAAAGTTGAGAGATATTATTGCATCTTATGTTCTTTACTTGTTTATGTGCATTTATGAAAGATGTTGTTATATTTCGTAGACTAGACTTAGTTTATGGATTGATTTTGGTGCAATATTCATGAATGAATGCGATAATATATGTAATAATTGTGCATATACATAATCTAGAAGAAGGAACAATGATGTAGATATACGCCTCCCTTTCCCTTACTCTTGCAGAATCTTGGTTCCTGCAGTCCCCATAGATACCTCAGGTGAGACTTCATCTATGGAAGTAGGTGATGCCAAAAGGGTCGGTATCTTGTGGTTGTTTTGGTCATAGTTAACTAGAACCTTGGGTCTTACAACTCGTGTGCAGACCAGATTAAGCCAACAAATGGTTATGTTGCTAGGACTGGGACATTGCGACTAAGGGGATGTTTTGGAGGCAGACTAAAAAGGAGATCAAAGAATGGGTGTAATGGAAATAATGGGAAATTGTGCGATAGGATAACGGGAACCCTCGAATGAGTGCCAAGAAATTGATTCAAAGGTATCTTTTCATGGACCTGCATGAAATTTTCTTTGGTGAATTTCCAAAAATTCTGAACGAGTGGATAGAAAGGCCGGTAGAGAAGATAAGAAGGTTCAGTGGCACAACTCCAAAGAATTGGACTCATGAATTGGTAAGACAACTGAATTCGGTAAGTAACCCAACTACTCAAGAAAGTGATTTTTGGTTAGATAGTGTACTAGGGGGTTGTGTTACATAATTTGCAGTAGATTGCATTCAATCATATAGTGTTGCAGAAAGAATTTTTTTCGAAGGTCCACGCGAAAGGTTCTTGAAATCATTGAATATGTGGATAAAAATGTTGCTATGTGAAAAACACATAATGATAATGAATTATGATAGCTAAAAGAGATTTGTGCACATAGGGGGAATCAGAGGATGATGGGAGGATCGTCTGAGAGAAGGAATCAATGAACAAGGAAGGAAGGGACTAAGGATGTAAGAAGGAAGCCTACCAGAGAAAGAGTATGATTTTAGAGAGTTGTGTGGAGGAAGAAGGTACAATAGGAAAAGGGTTGGGAGAGAAGAGAAGCACAGTGAGTCGAAAGAAAGTGAACCTTGCACACTAGTCTGAATAGTGGAGATACCATATGTAGGAGGAAAAGAAGAAGGGTCTTAGTCCAGTCCAGTAATAGAGGAGCCATTAATTCCTACTTAGAAAGGAACTTGTGTTGAACCAAGACCCCATGTGCATCACCACAGTCAGAGATAACAGTTCAATATTTGTCAAAATCCATCATAGTTAGTTGAGGAGTACAGAGTAGTAGCAGTCAGAATAGTGGGAGTAGTGCACAGAGTCAAAGTCAGAATCATAGTCGATCAACATCACCAAGAGGGGGGAATACACAAGCCAACATGGTGGGAGTAGATAATACTCTTAGACTTATTGAATTCAAGGAAGTGGGGTCAGAGGATCGATAAAAAAAATTGTTTGTATACAAAATAGTTTGGGTCGCTAAAATCATACAGGATGATGTCGTGAAAATTGCGCAGTTAGCAACAAAATTTAAAGGTCGTGCATTGGTATGGTACATGAAGTTACAAGGAATTATTCCTATAGGACAAACCTTGACTTTGGTAGAGATAAAGTAAGCACTACTAGAGTTAAAAAATTCAAAGTCAGAATCATAGTACAAAATTGAGCTAAAAGAGATTAAACAAGTACAAATAGAGTCTGTGTGGGATTTCGATCAACACTTTAAGGATGTGATGGGGAGATTGAATTTCCAAATTCTAGATCAACAACATCAAGATTGGTTTATTGTCAGAGTTCTACCACACATTCTAAGGTCCCTGATTCAACATAAGGTTACGTCGCAACTCGAGGCACTGGAGATTGCAATGAAACTAGAGGCATCTCCGGCAGGAGATACAGGAGGAATGGCACAGGTTTAGACGCAAGTCAAATGGAAGTCATATGAAACTATATAGAGATAGTCGATAGTCCGCGCAGTAATATGGGATGTTCCAGAACCCTTATATTATATTAAGTGTACCATAGTAGAAAGAAAAACAAGAAAAACCAAATAAAAATTAGAAAAAGGAAAGAAATGAAATGAAAAGTAATGATAGGAAAAAGAAAAAAAGCATTGAAAAATCAAGGTATCAGAACTTGTGTAGTTGAGCTGATCAAAAAATATGAAGAAGACACTATGCCAAGTTCAAAGACAAGATACAGATGGGCCCAACTGCACAGTGTACAAATGGAAGAATAAAGAACCTATGCGTAGGTTGGCCATGACAAGACCGTTAACAACAGTCCGGGATGAAAATGACAGTTAGGAAGCCAGTGTGACAGGTCACAAAAGCGTCATATAAGTCTTGAATGGGAGAAGTCGCTGAAAACCATGACAGATCGAAAGTACGAGGGAAAAATCACACAAAGAATTTTGTAATTAAGATACAATTATTGAATAAATCATCAATTTTGGTGGTGGATTGGACAAGTTAGTTAAGGTAGGAAGGGATAGGTACGGTCGAAACAAAATAAAAACAACATAAGAAGCTCGTTAAATAACTCATTTTTTTCCATAACATAAGAGTGAACCAAAGAAAACTAGAGGCCAGTGTCGAAGCTACAGCTACCAGAGAAAACATACGGTGTCAGTTAAGGAACCTGTCAACCTAGATGAATGGGGAAGGATCCACTAGTAGTACCACCAGTCCCCTCTGGGATGAGTAGGAAAGGACATATGCTTGGCAATATTCTCGACCTTAATTTTATGGACCATGATGTTATCAATGAATAACCAGTTCCATAGTTGGCTAGGGAAAAATACTCATGCGCTGAGAACATATCGGATGCATGGATTTGCATATTTTCCAATGTAAATATGCACGCATATGTGAACAAGGTCAGTAATAGGTTTGGGAAAGGAAATGGACTAGGATCTCACAAAATGTGAAGTTTCTCGAAAATTGGCTTCGTATACGATGCCCACATTGAACCTCAAGGATTCCCCAAGGGGCATAGGTGCAAAGGAGGATGGTATTGGACTCAAGAAACCTCAGCAGATTATCAACAAAGAAGACGATTATAGGAAGAGGAGGCTTACCAGAATTATTTTGCCCGATAGAAGTGATGATGCTTCCATGGGAAACATGGCTCCCTATGTCATCGTCCGGACTTAGGCTTCCGTTATGCGGGAAGAGACCATTAGGAGGGAAAAGGAAGAACCTCTAAGACTTATTTCGAAGAAGCATAAGAAATAGGAGGAGAAGGCCAGGAAAGAATTCAGGGGCTTGGCATAGAAGACCCAAGTAGGAGTCCAAAAATAACAAAAGGTATATAGAGCAATTCCAGTAGTCAACGTGGCTAAGGTTGTTGTGCAACAATTCATTGCAGAGTGGAAGAACATGCAACAAGCCTGAGTGGCTCAGGATGAGCCATAGGTGAGTGTTGGGGGCCCATTGGACAAGAAGTTTTTGGATGCAATTTTGGGATAAAAAACCTAAGGATAAAAAAAGGATGCAAAATAAGGGGCACATAATAAAGGGCAAAAAATAAAGGGCATAGAAGAAAGGGTAGTGCACAGGACGAATATAGCGCACAAACAAAAGAATAAATAAAGTGAGAGAGAAGAGAAAGCGTGAAGGACAATAGTGTGCCTTTCGAGAAATAGAAGAACAACATAAAAGTTGTATAAAGAGTGAAAAGTAGAAGAAAGAAAACAACCAGTTAACTGAAGTTGGCCATGCCATGCATTGTAATGGGCTATTTTGGGATAGATAGAATATGGATTTAAGCCCTATATTTTGGGTATAAATATGTAACGGGTGGAGTAATAAAGATATAGGATTATTGATAATCTTGAGTCTGACAAGCGAGAGACTGAGCATTAAGGTTGATATTATGTAAGAATCATGAATGCAATAAGTTGATAAGATGAATAAAGAGAGAGTTGATAGATAGTATTGCCTCTTATTTTATTTACTTTTTGATGTGCATTTATGAATGATGTTGTTATATTTCGTAGACTAGACTTATTTTATGGATTTATTATGGTGTAATATTCATGAATTACTGTGATAATATCTATAATAATTGTGCACATACATAAGCTAGAAGAAGGAACAATGATGCGGATATACGCCTCCCTTTCCCTTACTCTTGCAGAAGCCTGGTTCCTGCAGTCCCCATAGATACCTTGGGTGAGACTTCATCTGCGCATGCAGGTGATGTCGAAAGGTTTGGTGTCTTGTGGGTTTGTTGGTCATAGTTAACCAGAACCTTGGGTATTACAACGCATGTGCAGACCATATTAATCCAACAATCACTATAGATGCTCATGTTAATCCAGTAAAGCTAACTCACAAGGAAACTAACATTGCAAATATCTATAGGAGGGAAATTGTCGGGATTCATGGTATGCCTGAGGCAAGTGTTTCTGACAGAGATCCCAAATTTACATCAAATTTTTGAAAAGGGTTATTCAAAGGATTTGGGACAAATCTTAATTTTAGCATAGCATCTCATCATAGTTAGATGGGAAAATAGAGAGGGTCAATGATGTGATTGAAGATATGTTAAATGATGTATGTGATGGATAAAACATCAAAATGGGAATATTATTTACACTTAGTTAAGTTTGCTTATAATAATGGGTATCAAAAATATTTAAAGATGATTCCATTTCAAGTATTATATGGAAGAAAGTGTAACACACTAGTGAGTTGGGACAACCCAGTAGATAGAATAGTGGTTGGGCCATAATTGCTCAAGGAAATGGAAGAACAAATAGTGAAGATAAAGCAGAATTTAAAGGTTACCCAAGACAGGAAGAAAATCTATGAAAATAAGGGAAGAACTCATAAAGAGTTTAAAGTGGGTGACCATATGTTCTTAAAAGTGAAGGCCAAGAGAATCTCCCTGAAGTTATGGAATTCATTATGAATGCACATTATGATGCATGAATTGTATGTTGTGTGCATTGCATAATTGTCGCATATGCAGAACACGTTATTAATTAAGTGGTATCAAGGGCATAAATTTTATGTTGTAGAGCCCAGCTTGGGGTTGGGGATGCTACATAATCCAATGGAAAAATTATGCTTGGCCTAGAGATGTTGAAGGAAATGGAGAAATAAGTCATTAACATTAAGACAAATATAAGAGCATCCAAAAATAGGTAGAAAAGTTATGAAGATAAGAATAGAACCAACAAATAATTTAAGGTGGGAGATCACATGTATCTCAAAGTTAGACCTCAAAGGAGTTTGTTGAGGCTGGGAACCTATGCTAAGATCGCACCTCAATATTGCAGACCCTTTGAAATCTTAGAATTAATGTGACCCACAACATACAAGATTGCATTACCTCTTAATGTTAAAATGCATCATGTTTTTAATGTCTCATTGCTTAAAAAGTATACTCATGATTCTAAACATATCATTAATTGGGTTGTGATATAGGTGGAACCAAAGAGAGAGTTCCAGCGAGAACCCCTATGTATACTAGACAAGAGGGAAACCATGGGGGCTTTACCTTGTTGACCAATATATTATCACGTTCATTCATAAAGGGGTTTTTAAATTGCAAAAAATAGAGTCAATATATTGTAGCTATTGAGGTGGGGGCCATGTGGGGTATGGTGGTTTATAGGTATTGGGGGGTATAAAAAGGGTATCTGGTAAAAATAGGGTTGTTTTTATTGGAAATATGTAATGGGAGGACAGGTCAACAAAAATATTTTGGGAGGTATTTATCAATATCTAGTGAAATTAGAGGTATTATTTAATATCCCATGAACTCATGCACTATGTCATAGCTTCACAAACATTTCTTCGGAACCGAGCCATCGCTCAGGTAAAAATGAAATGGAAGCACTTTGGGCCACATGAACCTACACAGGAGATGGAAGATGAAATGAAATAGGCATACCCCTTTTTGTTTTCATCTCAAGTACAATGTTGTAAATAATAAGACACCGAGGATAATGTTATTTCAAGGGAAAGAGGATGTAATTTCCCATTTTGATTCCCTTATTAATTTGTAATTAATTATGGTTAATGTTGTTTTATTTTGGAATGGATATTTAATTACCATGCCATGGTAATATGGACATATTAAACATTAAATATATACTTTATTTTTCAGTTTGTTTGGACAAAACAATTTAAACATATAAGTGTTCATCACTGCTCTGTAAAGATCTATACTCATATTTAAATTGATGAAATGTGTATTTCTTATATTTACTATGCGATAGATGTCTTCATTTTGTTGATTCATGAAGAAAGGTTGGATCAATTGGTTAAATAATGGTTGGAATGTTTAATGGGTGTGTAATCTACGATTTCCTCTATGCAATAATGTATTCCGATGTTGGATATTCCTTCTATGTGTATGCAACAATACACTTAAGCTAGAAGTATAAAAGAAAAAATGTCTAAAGTTATGGAAATGAGGACTCTGTAGGATATTTATTTCTTCGTGGATTCAAGGACATGATATAAATAGTTATGGTGTCATTTAAATAAAATTGTTACATGTTTGAGAATACTATGTCGCCTAAAGGGGTTGGATCCAATGGTGGAAAGCAAGGAGTTTTTCACCGTTGGGCAAGGTTCAATTCTCGTGAGGGCCTAACCTGAAGCCATGGGGGCACCTTGAGGTAGTGGTCGAACAAGTGGTTGCACCCAGAGATATTATATTAAATGATATCATGACCCGTGCACACATAAGTGGATCAAATCCCACCCCCATGTCCTTCAATTTTTTTTCCGAGGTGTAGGACAGTCTGTGACAGAGTGTGTTGTTAAGGCACTTCATGATGTTAAAGTCACTGGTTAGAAACATGTGGGGACAAAACTCTAGCCATGTTAAGGGTTGGTGTGGCTCAGGCCGGATGCGATCCCTAGGTGATTTTGACGGCTTAGATGCCCCTGAGTCGTGGTTTCTCAGCCACAAGCTAGTCCCGCAGGTCACAGACAAACTAGCAAAAAAAAAAAAAAAGCTACTATGTCACGATTTCATAAGATTAAAAAAGGGATTAATCACCCCTACAACTGGGCCATGTGTTTTTATCTTGTATCCCTTCTTATTCAACAATATTTCCCACTTTCACTCCTGGATTTAGCATAGAAATTATAAGAGCATTTTTTCCCTTGTTGGCACCCAACATTTCACATTTTGAAAACTGTTGGCTTGACTTGTCTATGGTTCTGTGTTTAAAATGGTTTGAGCCCTCGGTGTCTAAACTCCACCATCCTCATCGATGAAGAGATTCTCTTTTTTGCTTAGCGCCCGAGTAGACCAATGACAAATCAATGCTCAATTTCCCTTCCATTGATGCCCTAGCCACCTCACTCTATTTTTGAATGCAAATGAAGTATTCTTATCGACGTATGGTTAGAATTTTCCCCAATGGTGATGGAAAGAATACTTCCCTCAGTGGTGACAAACTTGTCTCATATCGACAACCATATTTACCATTAAATTTGAAGCCCTAGCTTGAATTTCCCTCGATGAATTTCGATGCCCACCCCATTCTAGATTTGAGACCCTCCAAATTCCTTCAATAAGCACCTTCGACCCTCTTACAACCGACCATTGAAATGGACTCACCCATCAACACCTAGTAGAAACTTCCTTTCGACACTCGATGCAAATTACCGCATCGACACATCCAGTACAAACTACTTCATCGATGCATTGGCACCCGAAAAATCAGTGCTCAGCACAAATTAGTGTGTTGGTGCAACACAAACTACCTCGTTGATGCATCGAAGCTTTGCCTTTTCTCATATTCAGCGAGTGAGATAAATGTCACGTCAACACCCGAAATTTTCTCGTGTTTGGTTTTTGGTAATGGTAACTTTTCTCTAGTTTCAGCACCCTTAACCTTTTGTTGTCATCAATGCCTATATTATTTACTTACACTAGCGTGTGAGGTACGCCTCTCATTGATGCTTTGATTGTTTTCCTTAGAGAAATGTCATGTCATTTGGCACATATCTGAAGTGCCACATGGGTACGTTGATGAAAGCATATGGAAAACGTGCAAGAATTTTAGGAGGCCCTAAATCCTTACCCAGAGATTGGAGATGAGAATAAAGTTAGTCGTTGGAAAGCTCGGGGGGAGCATATTTAACCTATAATCGCAGACCCATTATTAGAGTTGTGATTGAGAAAGGTATTTTAGTGGAAAAACGTGAAAATTTCATACACCCCCCAACCTAATGAAGATTAGGGGTTGGGTATGTTATATTATTGTGCTAGAATAGTAGAAATCATATCAAACTGTTGTAAATCTATAGTTGGATAATCATTGTAAAAGGTATATGATATAGAATCCTAGTTCACCGCAAACTTATCATGACTTATTGGTACTTATGTACATCTTCTTGATTGTTTTTGTTGGGATATAAGTGGTTTTATGTGGTTGTCTAGAATTTCTTGAAATATAGCATTTGACAATGTATTTGATGTTATTACCTTTGTGTTTTCATCCACTTTTCTTCCAATTGTGTTTTAAAGGAAATTCTAGCAAGAAGTTATGATCTTATGTGAAACACCATGTGTTTTATGTTTATGCTAGATGGAGATCTCATATGACTTTTGTATTCAAATGCATGGAATTTTAAGAAAATTTATTCTTAAAGGACACCTTGACCCCTTCATTGTTTTGGTCCAATTTCTTTTCCTTTTCTCAATTTGATAGTGATTGTTACTGCTTGGTTAGCAATAATTGAAATTACAACATTATACACTAATCACTATTGTTTCTATGGTCACATTTTATTAATTATAACTAAACTTTATCATTCTCATTATTCGATAGCCAAAATCTTCTCATGTTCAAAATGTTAGGTTTCCAACAAATCCATCTAAATATAAAAATTGAAGTTTAAGATATTACCTCTTGTATGTATAATTTATATTTTTTTCTATACCAACTTTTTTTCTCATTGTCATTGTGGCATGAAACTTGTGAATTTCATAATTTGAATGTCTTGTAAGGATTCTTGGGTATGTGCCAAAATAATATTCTTGAGATTAGGCTAAATAATGTAAGTTTGTGTTAGTGGTATTTTATTTGAAAGATACATTTTGTAGTGACCGCAATTGTAAAGACATTTATATATTCGTAAAGACCAGATTCGTAAAGACACTTATATTTCTACCAATTTACTTAATTTCTGTAAGCTTTTAAGAAGTATAATTTTCAAAATTTCAAAACTATCTCCATACTTTGCGTAAATAAAATTTGGCAATAAATATTAAATTTAAGTAAACAATTCACAATTTTGAGTTTAAATACCTGTCTCTGATGCTACTATCTGCAGCAGCTTGAATCTTCGCTTGAACCTTCGCTTGAACCTTCGCTTGAACCTGCTCCTTAACACACCCCAAAACCAGCCACCCTACCGACCAGTACGCCTGGCCCTAGGACATCTATGGACGTCCTAGCCCTCCGAGCCCGAAACCCCTCAACCCCGGTGCACTGTAAATCCCACTGTCCACTAACTCTGTCCCAATGCTTCAAAAATCCCTCTCCAGTTGAATGCATGAATCAATCCCCCCAAAATGAATAATCCCCCTCCATGGTCCTTCTTCCTCCCTTATGCCTCCTTCACCGCCCTCGCATCTCCCCCCACCAAACACCTTATCCATACATTTATATCTATTTAATGGTCTTATCCTTTACTTAATGTTCCTTTTACGTATGGGTTACGTTATCCCTTATGGGATACGTAACTCCATTTAACCTTATTTTATTTTCCTTCATTTGTTTAATACATAATTAATCAATTATTTAATTAATAATCAATTAATCACTAACCATTAGTTTAATACTTAATCATTTAATGTCTCATTTAATAATTACTCGTTCATTAACCCTTAATCAAGGAGTTAATCATACTTCAGCTAAGTATAATCAAAATAATTAATTAATAACTTATAATCAATTAAGGTTATATAATAATTAATTATAATTTAGCTAATGTTTAGGATTATTTATGAAATTATTCATAGTAATAAGAAAAGGGTCATTACACATTTTTCATTTATAAATAGTTGTCACTTAATTACTACTAATGTGAATAATGATGATTGTCATGTCTTCCTTTTATTGACTTGGTGGCTATGCCCAGGCAATCTATTTTATTGCAACTATCAACATTTTTAACTTTTCAAATTTCTTATACTGTTTGATTATGTTGTTGCTTATAAATTAACAGAATGGTAGCTTTGGAAACTTGTTTGAAAGGGTGCGTTCTTTGCAATAATTTCATGGAAATATGTGCACTGCATTTATTTCTTGAAATTTATTTTCATTACTACATAGTTATTGGTTATTTTTGAATTGCCAAAGCCATGATAATGTTTTTTTTATGAGAAACGAAATATCTATTAGTATTGGGTTCTATTAATAGCCGTTGGTGTTAGGATATTTAGACACTTAGGAGTTAGTTAAGATCTACTTGGTCTAATGTGTCGTTAGGTAAAAGTGTGTTTCTTTAGTATGCATTAGTATGCATTTGTAGTTAGGAAATCCGATAGTCACGATATGTTCTCAACATAGAGTGATCTGACGGTTCATATTCTCCTCGATATTAATGACCATTGATCTGTGGCTTAACACTCGATTGGTCCATGATCTCTATTTAAAGAGAATGGAGGGTCATTTGCCAATCATCTATTATGAGAAACTCTCTTGTAAAATCTCTCTGTAATCTTTTTCTTTTGCATTAATAAACTGCTCCAAGTGGTTGCGTTGGTTGGGGTCGTGGATGTTTCCCCATAAGGGTTTTACCACGTGAAAACATCGGTGTGTTGATATTTGATCTCTTTATGTGAGTTTTTACTGAAGGTGTTCATCCTCTGTTAGAATACATGTGTTGTCGAACATGGTATCAAAGCCTGTTTGAAGAGTCGCTCCTGTTGTAGATCGAGATCTTGAAGCTGATTTAATTATCTCCATTTTCTTTCATTTATGTACATTTCTAGGATAATATTACTGTTATATTTCATCCAGAGTGCTTGTTTCAGTCAGGAACACTTCTTTTTTTCATTTGAAAAGGTTTTTGTTTGCCCAAGATACGACCATTTCAATCAGATCCGAAGGTATAAAGCCTGAATACGATTTTTTTAAATTTTTGCACAGTATCATTTTGGTTTTATTTCGGTTTTGTATTATTTATTTATGGGTTTCTACTCTTTTAGATCTGTGTAAGCTCTTTGCCCCGTTCCCTGTGCAATCTTGGCAAATTAGAAATAGATAGGAAAAGGTGCATCTTCTGGGTAAGTTAGCCGAGCTCTAACCCTTGTTGTCATCGAGAAGCGAAATTTTTTTCTTGTGTGAAAAGAGTTTTTTTTTAGCACAACAACAACAACCCCAATCCTCTTCCTAAAAAATACAATATGTTTTGCTAGACCATTTGGTTAAAAGTTGCCTTATTAAGTAAGAGGTCTTGAGTTCAAGTCTCTCTTTTGTTACATTTTTTTGAAAAAGTTCATGCTCAAATTGTAAAGTGTATTTCACTTCAAGTATAAAAGTGAATCACTATAAGTAGCTTTAATATTTTATTTTAGAGTTATTTATTTTGCATGCAACTTTTCTTTTATAAAGTAACTTCATTGTAAAAGTGATCCCCACTTCTCTTTATAAAAGTGGGTCACTTCATAAAGCAACTTACATTATCACATGGTCATTTGGTTATCGTTTATGCTTTTTTTTTTAGAAGGGCATAACTCTTACATCTGAAGTTTGTTTTCACTGCCGTTTTTTTAAAACCGCATAACTTTTCGAGATATTTACATCCATATCATCAGTTTTAGTTTTTAAATCAATATTATCTACATATTTAATATGGCTTTTACAAGTAATATGTTTCTTATCAACACCAACTACTTCCAATGGAAATCTCATATGGAAGATTTATTAAGAAGTAAAGGCTTGTATCGGATTACCTTGGGAAAGGAAAAAGCACCAATTGATGATGATAAGAAATTCAAATGGGATAATAGGAGTGACAAATCTCGTGCACTAATCAGAATGTCCATCTCTCTTGATTTAAGGTTCCACCTTAAAGAAATTGATGACCCTAATGAAGCTTGGGAAAATATTGAATCTGTATTTGGTAAACAAAATATTATTCGAGCACAACAGTTAGAAAATCAAGTATTGACCTTAATTCCAAGTGATTTTTCTTTCCTTGGAGACTATCTATCTAAGTTTAAAACACTCAGAGTTTTATGTGAAAAATGTGAGATAAAAATGGAGGAAGAGTGTTGCATCTATCTTATTCTTTCTAATCTAGGTAGTGCATATTATGTGTTTGTATCTACATTTTATGCCATGAGAGAGGCTCTAGGGAAAGCTTATCAAAAACTCACTCTTGATTCCTTTTGTGTTGCTTTGATTAGAGAGGAAGATAAGCTTGTACAACTTGGAGTGATCAACACTGTAGGTACCTCCAACAAAGCCTTAGTTGCCCAACAGAAATATAAACCCAAGTATCCCAAGAAGCAACATCCTCGCTACAACAACAAGCAACATAAGGGTCCCAAACCTGCTCAGACAGATTCAACTCCTAATGGTGACAAAGGAGAAAAATATAAAAATAAGAAGATTGACATACATTGCAACTTTTGTGATAAAGATGGTCATGATGAGTCCAAATGTTTCAAGAAGTTGGCATCTTTAGAAGCAGCGATGAAGAAGCACAAAATCAGTATTGATTCTACTTCTTATTCTTCTTCTCATGGACATGCACTTACCACTTATGGTTTCTCCTTCAATACAACTTCTACTTCTTCTTCTGATGAGTGGCTTATTGATTCAAAAGCATCTTATCATATGGCTAAGGATAAAGACATGTTTTATGCTCTAAATGAATGTAACACCAAGAAAATATTTGTTGGTGATGATAGATATCTTAGTTTTGTAGGATCTAGAACAACTCGAGTAGATAATGGTCATTTCAATGATGTATTATGTTTTCCAAGTCTTTCTTGTAACCTTCTATCAGTATATCAAATCACTCATTCAGGTGAAGGTAAAAATGTAGAGTTTTCACCTCATCAAGTTGTAATCAAGGATATAAAATATCCTAAGCATGTTCTTGCAACTAGAATTGTTGATGGTATTACTAAGTTGTACAAGTTTGACAACTTTGGGTCATCATATTTTTTATCAGTTTTTGTTGCTCATAGCGATGACTTGACAAAGCTTTGGCATGAGTGGTTTGGTCATATAAACTATCTCTCATTGCATCACCTATGTAATCAACAAATGGTGACTGGTCTTCCTCCTATTTCATACAGAGATGGTGTTTGTGTCGGTTGTGTTCTTGGAAAACATCATCGGGATAGTTTTGACAAACGTGCCTCTTAGAATGCCTCAAGCTCTTTGCAGCTTGTTCACACTGATTTTTGTGGTCCACTTTCTTCTCCTTCTTTTTCTGGGTGCAAGTATTTCTTAACTTTCATTGATGATTTTTCCAGACGTACGTGGGTTTACTTAATAAAACTTAAGAGCAAATTTTTTGGCCTACAAGGCCCTTGTAGAAAAGCAATCTAGACATCAAATTCAAAAGTTAAGAATAGATAATGGAGACAAATATGTGAACAATAATTTTACAAGTTACTGCACTACATAAGGCATCCAAATGCAACACAATGTTCCATATACACCACAACAAAATGGTGTTGATGAGAGAAAGAACCACACATTAAAAGAAATGGCTAATTGGATGATCCAATCTAAGGGATCAAGTCTAAAGTATTGGGCGGAAGCAATCAACTATGAAAATTACATAGTCAATCGCACTCCCACAAAGGCTCTTAAAAACATAACACCAGAAGAAGATTGGACTAAAATTAAACCAAATGTAAGTCACTTCCGTCTATTTGGCAGTATACCATGGGCTCACATTCTTGATGAGAAAAGGAAATCATTGCAGCCTAAAAGTGAGAAGTGTATATTTGTTGGTTATTTTGAAGATGTCAAAGGTTATATACTTCTTCAACCACATTGTAATGAAATTATTATTAGAAGAGATGTTAAATTTCATGAAAATATATTGACCTACGAGCCTAATTCGACGATTGTGCCTTCTTTGACCTGCAAGCTATCTTCGACGTTTGTTCCTTCTTCTGTTCCTATTCTGGTTTCTTCTTCAGATGATGACAGTGAGGATGAAAATCCACCTCTTCCTACTCACCTTCCTCTAGATGAGTCCTTTGAACCTGAAACAACACTAGTTCCACCGCTTCCTAGATGGGTTTGTTCAATAAGAGAAGCAGTTGGTGGTCTTGTCATTGATCCTTCAGATCAATGTCGAACACATTCACAGTTCCAATGAGCCTCTTCTCTTTTGGCTCAATTTTCAGAGACTCGTGATCCAGAGACATTTGCAGAAGCTTCAGGTAATCCATATTGGATACAACAATGAATGAAGAGTATCGTTGTTTAATGAAAAATGATACTTCGGATCTTGTACCTCTTCCAAAAGGAAGAAAACTTGTCAAATGTAAATGGGTCTACAGAGCTAATTATGTATCAGATGGAATTGTTGAAAGAGACAAGGCTCGGTTAGTTGCCAAAGTATTTTTCCAAGTTGAAGGAATTGACTATAATGAATTATTTTCCCATGTAGCCAAAATTAATTTCATCCGCCTTGTTCTTTCCCTTGTTGCCTCATATAAATGGGAGGTCCATCAAATGGATGTTAAATTTGTCTTCTTGCATGGAGATTTGCAAGAATAAATCTACATGGAAAAACCTCCTGGCTATGTCCAAAATGACTCTAGCCTTGTTTTTGACCTTAAGGAATCTCTTTATGGTCTTAAGAAAGCTCCCCAAGATTGGTATGACAAAATGGACAGCTTTATTATTCACATTGGATTTTCTAGATGCCATTCTGATCCTAATGTTTATACCAAGAAAGTAGGAATCCATCTCATAATCCTTGTCCTTTATGTTGATGACCTTATCCTTATTGGTAGTGACTCAAAACTTTTAAACCATATGAAAACCAACATTAAGAAGAAATTTGAAATGACAGACTTAAGATTTTTGCACTATCTCCTTGGCCTCCAAGTTTTGCAAACCAATGAAGGAATTTTTCTTTCACAGTCTAAGTATGCTTGTGTTGGCCCTTGACTAGGTTTTTTGGAAACGCTGGTCACGTTTGACCAATTTTGGGACTTTGATAGGCTAGTCGAAGGTGGAGCGCAAGTCGAAGCAGAGGTCGTGGGATCTCGGCCCCTTGTTAGGGTAGTTTTTGGGCTTAGGGTTTATGTAACGGGTATGGGATGTCAACCCATGGGTTTACCCATGTTTAGGCCCATTTTGTAATGTATAAATAGATAAGCTAGATGATGTAAGAGAGATTCTCATCTATGTGATTTGGCTTTGTGCATTCTGGGTGAGCCTTGCAAAGCTAAGTGCAAGCGATTTTATAAGGCTTTGTGATGTGACCTAGCTTGGGGAAGGAGGATCTGGCGAAGTGCATGAAGATATCCTATCTTATGCAGAGTAGGATTTTGTGTCTATGTGCATGTAGATGATTGACAAAATACAATAAAGAGAAGAAGAGTTGGTGGATGTAGCCCCAGGATGGGGTTGAACCACGTATATCCTGTGTTATGGTTTCTTTGTGCATTATGGTTGGTGTATTGTTCATATGATTTATGCTTTGTTCTTACCCTCATGTATGTTTAGATGAATCTAGATTTATATCTTAGTACTTAGTAATATGAATGAATGCTAGATCAGATCTATCCCTAAGTGTTAAGTTCTTGAATGTGATAGATCTTGTTGAATACTGTGTTGTTCTATAATTAGGGTTTTTACCTATGATGTGAATAAAGGTTAAATGATAATGAATGATACTTTCTAAGTGCTTTGTTAGAGTGTTGTAATCACATATTTGTGTCCCAACTAGGTTGCAGACACTTGAGTCTTGCAACCACCCCTGCCTCTACCTCAGGTGAGACTTCATCTACTTTACAGGTGTTGCTGAAAGGCTTGGTAGTTAGGATTTTGTTGGTGCGTTGTTGTAGCGTTGAACCCTGAGTCTTCCCATGTGCCAACAACTTGTGACCTTGTTCGTTGCTTTCACATATATGATTGTAAACCAACCCCTTCTCCCTTCTAGTCTGGAGTCAAGATTACTGCCACATGTACTTCTCCTAAAGTTGATGCAACCTTGTATCGTCAGTTAGTTGGTAGCCTCTTATACTTGACTCATACACGTCCTGATATTTCCTTTGTTGTTGGTATTGTTTCCCGGTATATGCAAACACCCCATGAAAGCCATTGGAAAGAAGTTAAAAGCATACTTCGCTCTATCTGTGGTACAGTTCAGTTCGAGATACATTATAGTTCATGGCGGAATCCTTTATTGGTTAGTTTCACTAATTCATATTGGGTCGATGACCCTAATGATCGGAAGTCTACTGTAGGTTATGTTTTTAGCCTTGGTTCAGAACCTATCACTTGGGCCTGTAAGAAACAACAAGCTATTTCACTTTCTTCAGCAGAAGCAGAGTACCGAGCAACGGTAAATTCAAGTCATGAAGCCTTGTGGATTCAACAGATCCTTTTAGAGTTTGGATTCGAGCATCAGCATCCGACCAGCCTTTGGTGCGACAATCAGAGTGCCATTAATATTGCCAAAGACCCAGTTCAACATTAGCGCAACAAGCACATCAAGCTACACATGCACTTCATCAGAAATCTCATTCATGATCAAGTTATTGAAGTGCTCCTTTTCCCTACAGAAGATCAAGTTGCAGACATTTTCACAAAGTCTCTTACAGAAGCGAA
>JZKD02S2022189.1:1790970-1801903 GCA_000966675.3 Picea glauca
TCCTTCCTTCTCCTATTGTGTCACTATTGTAAATCCTTCAATCCTATCCCAAGTTGTTCTTAAGGGGGGATATTAGGATATTTAGACACTTAGGAGTTAGTTAAGATCTACTTGGCCTAATGTGTCGTTAGGTAAAAGTGTGTTTCTTAGTGTTTTCCTTTAATATGCATTAGTATGCATTTGTAGTTAGGAAATCCGAAGGTCACGATATGTTCCCAACATAGAGTGATCCAACTGTTCATATTTTCCTCGATCTTAATGGCCATTGATCTGTGTCTTAACACCCAATTGGTCCATGATCTCTATTTAAAGAGCATGGAGGGTTATTTGTTGTTGATCGATTGTGAGAAAATATCTTGTAAAATCTCTCTGTAATATTTTTCTTTTGCATTAATAAACTTCTCCAAGTGGTCATGTTGGTTGGGGCCATGGATGTTTCCCCGCAGGGGTTTTACCACGTGAAAACATCGGTGTTTTGATCTTTGATCTAGTTATGTGAGTGGTTATTGAAGGTGTTCATCCTCTGTTGGAATACTTGTGTTGTTGAATAGTTGGGGCATTATTTAGAAGGAATTTTTTTGAACTAATATTAAGAAATCCATTATTTGGATTCATACATAGTTATTGATTATATTAAAATTTCCAGAGCCAATATAATGTGTTTTTTTCCTAAATAGAATGTATGTTAGTGTTGGGTTCTATGATAGTTGTCAGGGCATTGTGTAGAAAACAAATTATTTGAACTAATACTCAGAAAACCATTATATGGATACCACTGATTGAATTTTTTTATCTTATTATAAGAGTGGCACATTAAGGTATCCACCACAAACAAATTTTAATTCTAGCACTTGATGTCTGAAACACCATGCAAATTTGATCATGTTAGTTTTGCTAACATTCTAATTCATATTATTAATTGTATAGCTATGAAAATTAGTTTTGATAGCAGCCTTATGTATTAGAATTGTAGTTCTTTAGAGTTTCAACCCTATACTTTTAATCCTACTTTAAA
The DNA here is from genome assembly GCA_000966675.3 of Picea glauca. Classification (NCBI taxonomy): domain Eukaryota; kingdom Viridiplantae; phylum Streptophyta; class Pinopsida; order Pinales; family Pinaceae; genus Picea; species Picea glauca. Next base: position 1,791,986 of record JZKD02S2022189.1, read on the forward strand.
AATTGTAAAACATATGTGAAACGATCATGGTTTTGGTGTGGAAGGCCAACCCATCAAGGTCTACTTAACACACATTTTCTTATGTGGAACCACCATTTGAAAGTTCTCAAACTAGGTTTGACCAATATATGGTTCTTGTCTTTGCAGGTCCATTTTTTGTGAAAGCTTTCAAACTAATATTGACCTATTCTAGAAAGGAAACTTTTGAGTCATTTCACTCTATCAAAAAATGAGGAAGGAACAATATTTGACTGCATCCAAGGCTAAGCTATTGCATAATTGTACTAAAGAAAAATATGTATTTTAATATTGAACTTTCAATCTCCTAAAATTCATTGTGAGAAGGAACTAATGAAGTATTTCATAAATATTGTATAGAAGTTGGTTGATAGCAATGTCTTGGAAAATTTTGGATTTAGTGAGTAAATGAGGAACTGGGAATTGTATATTGGTAATACTAGGAAGATGCCCTTACATATTCATGTAGTATAGACAATTCCATGTTAGTCACGTGTAATGGAAATAATTGGATGTTGTTAAAGCCATAGGTTTTGGTGAACATGCCCATAGTTTCACAACAAAGTTTTTGTGAAGTCATTTAGCAGCCATATTGTCATTTTTTTTGGACTTCATTCGGTAAGAAGTGTGATGAGTCGGACTATAGTTGGAAATAGATGGGATGAGAGTCCTCTTTGTAGTGTGATTGAATTGGAAATAATTTCATATGTTGTGTATCATTGCTCCATTTGTAATAATCATATTATTGAATTGGAAATAAATCTTAGCGTATGTTGCATATCATTGCCTGATTTGCAATGTAGAATTGAACTATGCATTCCTAATTTGTATGGTTGGAATTGGCCAAAAAGTAGTATTAAGGCAGATATTCAACAAATGTCATGGTCATGGATAGTCAAATCCAAACAAAGCTCATGGCTTGTTTCATTTAGACAACTTTGCATATGTTGTAGGAGGTTGTTTGTTTGACTCTCTCTTATTTCTACTACACTTTAAGTACACATCAATTGAATTATGGGAGGAAACAATATCATATTTTTGAGGTTATTTAAAAGAACAAAATAATAGAGCTAGATCATCTTATGATAATTGTTATCACTCCAGGAAATTCTCTTAGGTTGTATCTCAGAGATGCCTAGTAACTTGACTAATTTTTCAATGGTTCACTCAATGATGGGTAATGATTGGATCAAGATGAATATATAACTCATTGGATTGTATCCTCAAGACAGTATAGGTATATTCAAATAGTACAAGGCATTCAAGAGCTATTATTAGATAGGTTGTGAATCAAATGGATAAGAAACTAATCAATTAACCAGAACATACATAAAACATTATATATGATGGGTCAACAAACTAGCGGTGAATGCTTATGATCCTTGCTTAATAATCAAAGGTAAGATGATAGTTACCATAGTACATTAAACAGAGACAAAGAAATAATTTCAACTCATAGGCATAGAACAGAGATGAAAAGAAAGTCTGACAATAACAATGAAATAAGTTTGCAGGATGAATATATTAAAGAAAGTGTCTTTCTCACAATAGCAGTATAGTTTAGAAATCAAAGTTAACCTTTGGTTCATCAAAACTTTGTGGCATTATAACCTTTATATCAGATATTCAGATCCTAGAATACTGGATCGAATTTACCAAAAATAGAAAATCAATAGCTGACACAAGAAAATAGGCAGAGATCCTATAAAATAGGTCAACTCCTTATCTCAAGTGATCTTCATGTCTTTCAAAAATCTTAGACATGTGTAGTAAACCTTCCAAGGCTGATGGGTCTTCATAAGATATGGGACAAATCAAAATTTCCACTTGCTGGAAACAAGACAGTTTTTTGCCAAGAAAATAGGTAACCAAATTAACCTTTCCACCTTGCTAGGCATCTCCAAAATCAAAACAAAATCTTAATAATCATGACCTTAATTATTATCTATCGTTTGGAACCATTCCTGAGGCATTCGGATAAGAAAAACTTGGATCTGTGCAAAAACAATACCTATCTTCCCTGTCAGTTCTTTCGATGGCTAAAATAGACAAAAGCTGGGCTAGTTAGCTACCAAAAGATCTTCTTTCGGTGGCTAATGAACAGTTGAAATGTTCACCTAAGCCACTGAAAGTTATGTTTTAAACAAAAATGAAAAATACCTTTTGTCTTAGCTTTGGAACACCTTAGGGCTAATCTTCTTAAACCTTTTCATCCTTATCAAGTTCTGGAATGGCTGTAGGATTTTTGGCTGCCTCTGGTTCATTCAAATGGATGGTTGCATCTGCTAGGGTTTCAAGATCAACAGGTGGTTGAGGATGAGGTCTTGAAGACATAGCTTGCAACCTTAATGACCTGACCTTTTTCTTCAAATGCATAGATACTCTCCAGAGACTATTGTAGTCTTTTACAATATTCTTCTTCTTTTTATTTTCCTTTACAGTTTCATGTGCCAATCTTTCTAGGGTTGCATTGGTTTCTGCAAAATTATTAGATAGAATTTAATACCTGGATTTAATCACCCTTTCTAGCACTTCCTATTGTTTTATTTTCTCTTTAAGTTTCTTGATCTTCTTTGATTTTCTCTTCTTTATTTTTCTTCTAGATGAGGCCTCTGTAATTTTCAGCTCATGTTCCTCCTTGGGTGTAGGTGATGGAAGATCTTCATACCTTGTTGTGAATGGATGTACATACCTTGCTGTAATTGTATCTTCATACACTGCTGTAACTGGATCTGCATACACTAATGTAACTGGATCTTCTACTAGGATTTCTCCTTGCTCTGCTTCGACCTGGTGCTCTTCATCCTCTGATTCTATATAGGGGAGATTCAGGATCTTCTTGTCCACTAAAGGCTCTTCTACTTTCTCTGCCTCTTTGCTAAAATTCAGTTTCTTTTTATTTTTTTTAGGCTTGGAAGATGGAGAGCGTTGATCAACTGAAACTGGAGAGATGGATCTCCTCTTCCTCTTTCCACTTATAGGAGTAGAAGACTTCTTTGAAGAAGGACTCTTCTTATCCTCTGGTTGTACATCAGTATAAAAATTGTTCTAGAATAAGAAGTAATTTCATTCCTTGCTCCTTCTCTACAACAACTCACAAACCAAGAGTTTAATCAAACCATGATGGGATAACATGCCTGCAACCTTGCTTGGCTTAGCTTTGACCTAATGAGCCATGTTAGTTAAGCTTCTGTGGAGGTAATAAGGCAGATTGAGTGGGCTCCTACCAGTGAAATGGTTCATGAGATTAAAATGATATATCATCACCCTATTGTATCTACCTTCACAAGTTATATAAACAAGGATGGCCTTCAATAAATGTTTACATTTCTCTTCAAGAAAAGACATAGGAATGTCTTTCTTCCATAACAAAAATTTTTGTTCTAGTTTCAAGTATGACCTAAATTCAACATCCTTTGTGACAGTGGTTTTGAACTAGTTTTCTCCAGTCCTTGGAAGCTCTGTCACTTCAGCTATGAGGGCTTCATCCACTTGAAAGTCATCTTGGCCAATGACTACTTTTCTTCCATCAAAAGTCAGAGCAAAATCTTATGCCACCTGCTGGTGAGAGCTCTTTAAGTTTTCACAAAATTTGTAGCAACCTGCGTCCTTGAAGAGTTGACACGCATCTGGGTGTGATTCCAGGTAACAAATATCATCAAGTTCCTTCCTCATAGCTGGTCCTCTTTTCTTCATCTGCTGGAATGCTCCTATACACATGCAATTGGAAATTTGGGCTTGGAGGGAGAATGCATAGCACAAAATTAGGGAGCTTTGGCTTAGCTGTGACAGAAACAAAAAATATGAGATATGCACTAAGAAAAAGACCTTGATTACAAGGAACATGAAATATTTGAAGTTATCATGATTGGTAAACGTGAATGGTGGGAATGTACACAACCACGTGTTTAATGAAACAAAAGTTTAAAAAGATTTGATGTATCAGGTTGGGATGAGATCCAAGTCTTCAAATGACTTTCCTTCTGTCTTTTTGGAGGTTAATTTCAATCATAACATATCAACCTGACGGTTTTAGCGCGTGAAAGGACGTGATGACTGTTTCCAAGCTCCTACGCTTTCAGTGGTTAAAAAGAATTGAATTTTTGTTTTATGCTACCGAAATCTAGTGCTTTCGGTGGCTTAGAAGCACTTTTGGAGAGGCACTTAGCCACCGAAACCTGTGTTTTGAAATTTTTTAAAATAAAAATCAAATTCGACTTTTTCAAAACTTTATTACAAACATAAGGTTCTCAAAAATGAACCTTGAAAAATTTAGAACTACATTTTTTAATGACTTCCTATCACCTAAATTAACAAAACTGACTGTGTTATTTAAGGAGATAACATCTGGCTCCTTCTGGGGATGAAAGCCTCCCTATGACGTTTCAAGAACCTTATTAAATATGTAGCCTTTCCTATCACCTAAGACTCAAAACTGACTTGGCTCAGTAGCCTTCCTATCACCTAAGACTCAAAACTGACTTGACTCAGTAGTCCATTGGGCATGGAGTTATTTTGACACACAGACTAAAAAAGAAAAACTGAAACTAAATATTTACAATAGAGTAAGGCATCAAACTTTCCGGGTATCTGGTTTTGAAATGGGATACAGCAAGGCAGGAATAGGGTAAACATGGAAAGTTGTCTAGAGAGCATCAAACTTTCCATGTTTACCCTTTTCCTACCTTGCTGCATCCCATTTCAAAACCAGATCCCCTGCTTTAAAAATATCTTCCTTCACCTTTATATCAAAAGTATCCTTCATCTTGCTCTAATGCAATTCAGTCTTTTCAACCAACTGTTCTTTGGTCTACTGTAATTCAACCAAATGAAAAATCCTCCTAGTAAGATCATTTGGCTCCGAATCAACCTCCTGAAGAAATCTGGCTACTGGTAATGTGAGCTGGATTGGAAAAACAACTTCTATGCCATAAACCAGCTTGAATGGAGACGTATAAATAGATTTCTTATTTGTTAGTCTATCAGCCCATAAAGCGAACTTTAATTTAGAGTCCCAACTCCTTTGATTTTGATCTAGTAATTTTTTAGAAATTCTTATCAAACTCTTATTTGAATACTCGACAAGGACATTGCCTTGTGGATAATAGGCTATAGAATGAACTAGTTGGATTCCCATGTCCTCACACAACTTTACCAAGTCTTTATCATTAAATTTTTCTTCATTGTCTGTAACAAGTCTTTTGGGATAGCCAAACCTAGCAAAAATATGATCATATAGAAAGTTAATGCTTACTGTATGATTGACGTTCTTGGTGGGAATGGATTCAATCCATTTCGTGAAGTAATCAGTAGCAATAAGAATCCATCTGTGTTGATTGCTAGAAGGTGGATGTATTTCTCCAATGAAATCTAACCCCCATTGTTGCAAAGGATCTGTAACCATAACAGGTTTAAGGGGCAGAGATTTTAACTGTTGCTTACCTAAAAACCTCTAGCATTTACCACATGATTTGACAAACGCACATACATCGAAAAATAAACAAGGCCAATAATATCCATCTCTCAAAATTTTATGAGCAGAGGTTTTCCAGTAATGGTGTCCTCCACATTCACTGCTATGAAATTTTGTCATTGTTTGAACTGATTCTCCCTTGTTAATGCATCTCAAGAGTACCCTGATGGCTCTTTCTAGAACAACATATTGTCACTTATGAAGAATTTGATGGCCTTAATCTTCAAATCTCTCACTTGTGTCTTTCTCATGTCTGGTGGCGCTGTCAAATTCTGCAAAAAATAAATTATATGACCGTACCATTCACAATTTGCCAAGTGAGAGGATACCTGCAAATCATAGTTGAGTTTCTCTGTTGAAATTTGATGTTGACCACTTTCTGCATTTACCCCAACAAAATTTATGTCTAACATTCTACAATTGTCTTGTGCAAGAAGTTTGGCAAGTCCTTGGCCTCTAATAAGTTTTATTGGCTTGATCTCTATATCAAATTCAATCATTTTAACTATCCACTTGATCCTCTTACCATCAATGTTAGGCTGAAAAAGGACATCTTTCACAGAACTTGAGGGTACATATGCTATTACCTTGGCCTGTAGTATATAGATCTTGAATGATTTGAGTGATTTGATTAGTGCTTAGGCCTGTTTTTCAATTAGGTCATACTTAATTTAAGCATCCCTCAAAACTTTGTTGTAAAATGCTATTGGCTGCTCGTGCCCATCTTCATTCTTCTGTAACAACACTGTTGCAATTGTATCATTAAGACAAATGAAAAAATATAAAAATCTTTATCAAAATTCGGGCTAATTAAGACAGAGGCTGTCATAATATCTTTTTTGATATATTCAAAAGAATGTTTGGCTTCTTTTGTCCACTTTACTTCAGAATCTTTTCTCAACATGCTTGTGATATATTTGGTAATCTCAGCAAAATTTGCAATAAACCTCCTAATGAAATTTATGGTTCCAAGGAAAGATTGGATATCTTTCTTGGATCTTGGGAGAGACAATTTTTGAATTGCATCTACTCTTGTTGGATCGATCTTCACTCCATCTGCATAAATGATATGCCAAAGCAACTTGCCTTCTCTGAGTGAAAAATGGGATTTATTGGGATTTAAAGTAATACCATATTTTCTACATTTCAAGAAAGTCTTTCTTAGATGTTGCAAGTGATATTCATGGATGTATGAAAAAACTGTGATATCATCAAGATAAATCAAGACAAATCTGTCTTTTTCCCCCACGAATGAAATATCCATTGCCCTCTGGAATGGTGCTCTTGCATTCATCAGTCCAAATGGCATTTTTTCGTACATAAATGTACCCCATGGTGTAGTAAATGTTGTTTTTTCCCTATCATCTAGATGGAATTCAATTTGGTTATACCCTGAGAAACCATCAATGAATGACATGACACTAGCTCCAGAAACTTTCTGTAGAATATGTTCCATCTTAGTCAATGGGTAAATATATATTTTTAGAGCATTTGTTTAGATTCCCGAAGTCTACACAGAGTCTAATCTCACCATTTTTCTTTCTAACAGGAATAAGGTTGACAATCCATTCCGAGTATCTAAGAGGGATGATGATCTTGGCATCCATCATTTTTTTGATTTCCTTCTCCATGATAGGCAAAAACATTGGACTGAATGATCTGAGTTTATGTCTAAAAGGTTTTGTGTCTTTGTTCAAAGGAATTTTATGTTGAATAATCTTTGTATTGTATGTCTTCAAATCATTATACTTCCATGAAAATATAACAGAAAATTCCTTTAACAATTCACCATATTCATATTTATGTTTATCAGTCAAATGAGAAGCTAGATTAACATACTTAGAGATTTTTTCATTTGTTACATTAAACTGAAACACATCAGAATCTTCCTCTTTCTTTTCTAGTTTAATGGCAACGTCATTATGATCAAAAAGTCTCTCTAAAGGGACCAAACCTTTGGGGATATGGTTGGTAGAGAGATGTACAATTTCATGGGTTCCAATTTTATTTCTGAATTTAGGCCTTTGAACTTCTTCATCATGCTCATTGTCTTGATCAGTTTGTAAATCTGAAAACTCATCCATCACTCCTAGAAATATGCTTAGCTATGCATCATCTTCTAATATTTTCTAGAATTTAACATTATCAGGTAAAGAAGGCCTATACTTTACTTTGGGGGAAAAGAAGGTATGAAAGTACTAGCTGAAACAACCAATGAATCAACCAACTAATTCATGTCCCTAGGAATATATGAGATCTTGAATTCAGTGAATGCAGCAATCACATTTAGCACCTCATCTCTATAATCTTTCAGCCTCACATGCTTGTCCTGGAAAGACTTATTTATCTATTGAATGATTAAATCAACATCTCCATATACTTGCAGCCTCTTGATCTTAATTTCTTTTGCAGCATTCAAACCTAAGAGAAAAGCCTCGTATTCCACAATTTTATTTGTGACTTGGAAATCAAGCTTGAAAGACAAATGTGTATTTTCTTTAGATGGTGAAATCAATACAAACCCTGCTCCAGTGATGCAACCTGCCCCTCAGCGAGCAACCTCTCTCTCCAGGACCTTCTTCCTCCTCGGCCCGAAGAACTCAAAGGTTCTTCTAATCCTCTTTCGAGAATCCTTCGTACCCACAGTGACTCTTCCACTCGCGCGATCCTCCCATTCTTGGTTATCGGAGGATCGGCTCTCACGACTTCGCGAGTTTAACCGTTGAATACTAGACTCTCAGATCCCCGAGACCCGATGTCTCTGGTCAACGCTGACTTTCCCTTGGCGTATCAGGATTTCGCCTTATCGCGACTTCGCGACTCGCGTCACTATATCTTCGGGGTCCCAACCTCCGAGATCCGAAATGCCGAGCTGTCGACCAACCTGTGATCTCGTCTTCCCGCTTCCTCGCCCCTCGCCAACCCGATCCCTTGACCCTTCAACTCCCGACACCGATGTCCCCATCCCGCCTCTCCCGTCACCCGACTCTGGCCCACACTGCATACAAAGTTATCGAGACTTCGCTTCTCGCGATTTTGTGATCTTCCCTTACGAAAATTAGGAGTCTTACCTCACTTGTTCCCGATGCGTCCGTTCCACGAGACCCGTCCGCCAACCTGCTCGGCTCTCCTCGCGACCTGTTCGTGAATGTTCTCTCCACTGCTCTTCGACTACTTCGAAGGCCTATCCTTCCTGAGCTTGTTCTCAACTTCTCAAACCCTTATGAAGGCTTCTCGCTCGTACTCCTCCTGCGCGGTTTTGTCAACCCAATTTAACTTCTCGGTAACCGAGAATGAGAGTTGAACTGTTGAGCCTCATCAACGCACTCTATGCAGATGAATTCAACTGCACTCTATGCAGGAATCTCCTGGCTCACACAGAGAAACAATTGAAACTCATTCCTTCACCCTCCCAGACTTCACATAACTATGAAATAAGGCTTCCAGCCTGTGCACGTCCTGCTTGGCTCCGGTGCCAACTCCTGCACTCTTGAGGACTTAGAATAAAAGTCACCCTTTCCTAAACCCTGCAGTCACGCACTCTTTGCGGACGAATCCTGCTGCACTCTATGCAGGGATCTCTTGGTTCAGAAATAGAGAAACAATTGAAACTAATTGTTTTACTCTCTCAGATTTCGAACCTGCCATGAAATCACATACGCAGCATATAGAACAAAGGAATAACAAGAAGAAAATATGCAACAACATAATATCAACAACACACAGAGGATATCCACAACCATGGAATTGAATCAATGACTCTGTTCTATTAATTCAATCTGTACATGGGTGTTTTCCACAAGTTCTTTGCTTGCTCTCTTCTTGCTCCTGTTCTCATATGAATGCTATGAATGAATTTACAAATGTACAAAGGAGGGTGCCTATATTCCGTTTTCCCTCTCGAATTCTACAACTATCAAATCCACAATTAATTCCTATCTATCTTTACATTAATCCTATTAAATGCCTCAGCTACTAAGGACGTGAGCTTAAAGGCTCAAGGTCCGTTTACATATACAAGTATGCTTCATCACATTAGCTCATTAATGTTTGGCACAAAAAATATCAAAGTAAAATTCAAAAAGAAGTTTGCTGGCTTGCCCAGCTGTCTTTGCTCCATGCACTGGCTCGCTTGATGAGTTGTGGATGCTCTTGCATCATCCAACAATCTCTTTAGTACATGCCCCATCAAAAAACATACCCCATATATCATCTTCTCCTAGCTCTGTGGGATAAACTGTAATGACTGGGTTTTAAATTAACATCTAAAAATTCTACCAAATCCTACCAAATGTACAACAATTTCCACCAGGTTCATAAAAGAAGAATTATTCCAAATTTTCTCAACACTTACGCAAGTAAAATTAAAATTTATCAATGAGTAATGCATAAATTCGAATTGAGTACCTTAACTCTGATGCTAATTT
>JZKD02S2022189.1:1802211-1826657 GCA_000966675.3 Picea glauca
AAAGGAGGTTGCCCCCTCGAAGAGGCTTATTATCTGAAATTCTCTCTTTTTCAAGGCGTTGAGTACTTTTTCTGAGGATTTTCTATGCTATATTGATATTTGGTTCTTAACACAGTTACTCGCAAGAAGTTGAAAGTGATTCATTGTTTCAATTTGTATTTCAACAATCTCACTGGGGAAATTCCATATTTTTATACAAATCAAATAATTGTTGTGTCCTTTATTGGAAATATTGATCTTTGTGAACCACAAGTACTCAAATTCCCTACATGTCCAACACCAAGAGGTCATTTTTCATTTGTGGAAAAAGTATTATTTCTTGTGAGTAGAGCTATTGATTTTATACTATGTTGTCTAGTATTGATATTTCTTTGGAAAGGGAATATGCATATGAAAAACTTTGATTCCTTACGATCCATTTTCCAAACGTTAGAGCACCAAAGAATCTCATATCAAGAGCTTTACATAGAAACTAATGGATTTTTCGAGGCCAACTTGTTGGGATCATGGAGTTTTTGTTTAGTTTATAAGGAAATTTTGAGTGATGGCACCCTTGTAGTTGTGAAAGTTTTCTAGTTGCAAATGGACAAGGTTGAAAAGAGTTTTAGAGAATAATGTAGTGTCGTGCAAAAGGTTTGACATCAAAATCTAGTCAAAATCATAACCTCATGTTCCAACCTCCATTTTAAAGGATTAGTGTTCTAGTTTATGTGTAATGGAAGCTTGGAGAAGCATTTGTATTCTAATAGAGATGACAACAATGGTGAAAATATATGTGAACTAGCACTGAAAACATGATCGGGAATTTCCATAGATGTGGCCCATGCCATGAAATATATTCATCATGATTATTTAGTCCAAGTAGTTCATTGTGATTTAAAACCCAACAATGTGCTTTTGGATGAAACAAAGTTACCGACTTAATGAGAACCGTGACCTCAAAATGAGAACTCTAGCCATTAAAACCCATATTTTTTCATAAAAACATGATCAACCCCCAAATCAAAAGGTGGTTCTAGCGGTAGCACCATTTTTTCTAACGAGGTTAAAATTGCAAAAATTTTGAAGTATGGCCTTCAGAAATAATATAGTTGCTCAAAAAAACCTTAAAATCAACACCTAAATCAAAAAGTGATGTTGCCTAAAAAATGGTTTTTTTTTTTTCCAAATGTTCAAATTATAAATCAATTGAAATATCATTCTTAACAATTGGTACCATTAAAACCAAAACCTCAAAATCAACCATCAATTTGAAAAGTACTTCTACCAGTAGAACCCATGCTAAAATTGGGGTATTAAAATGGAATTTTTTTTTAAAGTGGTATAAGAAATCATCACTATAATAAACAAAATCATAAAATCAACCTTTAAATGTTTGTGTTTTAAATCTTAGTTTATCACTCCAAACATAATATAATACATTATGCCATGAAAATATCACCCTATACTTTAAAAATTCAGCATCACTTCCAAATATTTCTTTTACTTTTAATAAAGAAAGTCAATACAAATTACATTGAATGAAACATAAATCATTTCTTAAAAGTATTGTTACATTGTCCATATTCAAAAAATATGAGCTAGGAAATTTTATTATATTCTCCATAATTAAAAAAGTATCATTCATAAAACATATAAATGATTCATAACTTCATGTAAGATCATATCTAAGTTAAACAGACATTTCTAGTTACCATACAAACATCATATGGATAAAAAATACATTAAATGTTTCATACACTTATTCAAATTCACTCATGGATTCTGAAATACCATCAGAGTCTACATTGTCTTCAAATGAATGATTGGATGAACATGTAGATGATCCATACTCTTCTCTATTATCAATGAATCAACCATTTGAGTCTACATGCATGCCCAACATTTCATATTCAAAATCATTTTAGATCTATGAGTAGGTTTAACATACTCTCATCTTGTTGTTATTTCTTGTGGCAGCAACCTCTTGATAATCTCTCTTGTCCTCGAGTGAAGAGTTCCTCTCTTTGTCAAATTGAAGTCATAAACAAGTATTTCAACATCCTCTAATTTTAAGAGGTCAGTGCAACGACGAGTTGTATTTTGACCCTTTGTTTTTTTCTTTCCACTGACATTTTTCTCAACCACCATCTCTATATTATACACACCATTGAATGGGTGTGTACTTGTTTCATACTAATGCACTTCAATTGCTATAACAACTTCATTTTCTTTGTCAATATTTGTAACCTTTGCAATCCATAATGGATAACCATGTGGATCTTTAGTTTCTAAGGCTACAATCATTCTACCCTCCTTAATATCATGTATCGAACCCCTGTAAAGGTATTATATGGCTTCACGTTGCGTACATGATATTATAGAACCAATATACATTTCTCTTTCATCTACTTGTGAAAACTCAATAGCACTTTGAGATTCTTGTTCAACAATGTTTTTTTCTTGGCATTCATTTGGCATATTTTGTGGCCAATGAAATGAAGTCTTCAAAAATGTATCTTCATTTGTTGAGCTTGAAATTATCTCACTTTTACCATTGAAAAAATACTCCCACCGAAACAAATCACCAATATCAAAGTACTCATATATATCTTTAATGGACTTTTTTATTTATTCCAAGCATTCAAAATAATCTATATCTCTATCACGCCTATGTGCATTATGGATTTCAACAACTGATTGTAATAAGAAAAACGTCTGATGAAAATATTGGATGATTTGGAATGAACTTCAAAAATGTTAAACCTGATGAAGGCCCCCATTATGTAGTAATTGAATATTTATTTCTCCATATAAATGTTTTCCCAACAACTTTTTAAAACAAAATTGACGTTGGAAACTAATCTCATTAAGTTGTTCAATACATTTTTCTTCACCATGCGATCCATAAATAAATCTTCATATGTCAACAATTTCTTCTAATATGTGAAAAACGGGCTCTGGAATGTATGATTTCTTAATACATTCAATTAATGATAGTAGGTTTTGAACATTTTTCCTTGTCAATGTTACTGAAAAATGACTGAACGTTTGATCAATATGATAATGAGTGTGTCCAACAAGAGGGAAACCAAATTTTACCTATTGAAATATTCCCAATTGAACAAGCATGCTTAGATATCCAAACACAATTTCTTTTTTTTTTCACGACTAGTGTTGTCTAACTGTAGATATAGAACTTGAGGAATATTTTCAAACCAGTGAGTGAGCACATGAAGAATTATGGTGATGGTCATATTTGCATCATTATGAATATTTGGAGCTGTGAAGTAAACCCTTGGACACATTTTCCCATTAAAAACCATACAACCAACCAAGTGAAACTAAATGAAATTCTCTTCTTGTAAATTTTTTGGTGTATGAACAAAATGTTGTAGAAGTGTTTTTTTACTGGTCCATGTCATCAATTATCATACCAATATATTTTGTTGGAGCATCATAACACTTCTTTCAATGTTTGTACAACTTTTTCCTTTCACTTGATTGTTGATTCTGATCTTCTTGAAGTGCTTTGACTATGGAATCTGCACATGACATAAAATGAAAATATTGATAATACGTTTTCATAGTTGATAATTATCTAAGTTAAAATTTTTTTTTTAATATATACCTCTTTCTAACCCTTCATATTTATATCTTCTTGATTTAAGAGTAGCACATATAATGCAAATCCCCATCCTTGACTTCTTAGGAATACATACATTGTTGAATTGTTTCTTCCATATTCATGTAAAATATGCATATGTAATAAAATTACCATTTTCTTCAACACCTTCAGCATATTCTTTGTATAAGTTGTACATTTCTCTTCTTGAGAAATTATCTGGAATATGTATCATGTCTCTATCTCGCATACACTCTCCATGTTTGGAAACGAAGTCACACATCCATGACAATGTAGTTCTTGTTAGTGGCCCACTCTCTCATCTATGATGTATCTTTGAATAAAATGAAGGATATTTTTCCAATCTTGTTTGGATTCTTGATAGACGAAGATTACCAATTGAGTGAATTTTTTTGAAATCCTTTGTGCAAAGTAAAATATTCCCAATGACCTCGGATGGGGTGACACACGACACTCCATTGACACTGGGCTTAACACTAAGCCATGGCATAAATTCTGATGGCCGCCACCCTGTTGGCAGCCAATTCAAATTTTTCCATTTTCTTATAAGCTGCCTACACCAATGTTTTGCAAACATCAATTTTTCGTTGCAATTTTCAAATAAATGACACTTTTATTTTTGTGACATTTGAAAATTTACCTTCGTTTTTGTTTTCATGACTGTAAGCGTGAAAACTCGGTCTTTCGTAGTCGTATTAAAATCATTATTTGAACTGTCATTATCCTTCTTGTCATTTATGCCCATTGCGCTTACATTTCACTTATCATTATGCAGTTGGCAAAACCTTTTTGATCTGTACTCATTGGACATTCTTGGATTGATTGTGTGAATTTGTCTCATTGAGTTAGTGATGCATTGGCGTTTGGATTTATGTGTTCTTTGATTTGATCTACTTGATCATTGGTTTCATGAAGATATATAGGTGTTATGATTAAACCCTTGATTTATTTCATTTGATATGACACCTAGTTTCAAACGCATTGGCACATCGGTTAAACTCTTGATATGAGTTGTTATAACACATTGGCGCATTGGTCCAAAACATTGGTAGTGGTTTTGATTTGTATGTTGGTTGTTTAAAACTATGGCATAACTCTGATTGCACACGCTGGTTTATACACTTACCATTGATTTCATTGGTCGGGCAAGTAGCATAATTGTTGAACTATACTATGGTGGGTTGAACAGCTTTAAGCGCCAGCGATTGTACCATTAGTAATAACTATTATGCATGGCCAATGAATAGCTCCACCACCTTCGCACGATGTCATTTATGCCTATCCCTTATCCCTGTTTTACCTCTGTTAGCTCGGGTAACCCTTCGTGCACTCTGCTCCTATGTATGCTATGATCCAAACCCTAGCTCGTTCACCGTGCGCTCGGCTCCATGGCACCGGTGGTGCGAATTGAGCCAAACGGTAGCCAAGCCTTGCTACTGTTCGACAATGCATGGAAAGACTTAGAGGATAGCGGTTGGCTCACCTTCGTGCAGAGGTTTGAGGGTTTTAATTTATTTGTTGCATAGTAGTTCGCCCTGACTTTTGATGGCTGTAGAGCCAAGGTGGGTGACGTTCAGTTGGAAATCAGTGAAGAGTTCATTAGCTCTGCCACCGGGTTAGCAGCCACGGGCCAGCGTTGGTTCAAAAATTCTAAGGTGGAAGAGGTGCCATGGCCACTTCTATTCGTCTCGCGAAAGGTCACATCTTGTGACAGAGGTATGCCCATTTCCATGCTTAAACCATAATGGCATGACCTCTTGATAGTAGTTAAACAATTCTTGACCTGTGAGGGTCGATATGGACCCATTTTTCTCTACCACCTGTGTTTGTTAATGAATTTTATAGGGTATCCATTGAATATGCCTTTCTATTTCCAGCGTAGCCTGTACAAAATGTCAAAATGGTTTAAAAGGGAGAAGGTCGATAGTAGCCTGTTCCACCATGGACTAATTAAACTTATCATTGATCATCACTTAAGTCTCCACAGTGATAGCTGGCGAGCCTTTATTGCTCGAAATGGTTTTGATGATACAGACCCTGTCCAGATTGACAAGCTTGTGGTTAACGAAACCAAGGTCGGGCCACACGTGCCCTTCCAGGTCCTACTGCCCTCTCCTAAACCTTCAGTCGACCCTGATATTGACTTACCCAATGCTACAACTAGGAAGGTGGAGGCTATAAAAAAGCCTGCAAGCAAAAAGGTTAGAGGTAACCCTACTGTTGATGGAAAAGGAAAAAAGAATGCTTGGATTATCTCGAGAATGGCTAGGAATAAGCCTAAACCTAGTGTTGAGAAGAAGCCCATAGTCCTTAGTGAGGATTCATACTCTGACATAGAACACTTCCTAGCTAGTGAGTACCCTTACTCACAGGGTCTGTGCCCCGAGCCACCTTATGACTTCGTTTTGAATCTTCCCCCTTGCCTAAGAAACAATCCCAGTTACCCAGGAATCAAACTACCTAACGAAACCCTCAGCAATGTAACCAAACCCTCACTTGCATCTTCGAGGCCCGGACAGTCGTCATGTGACCAATGTGATGTGTGGTTGAAATGATACTATATAGACGTTCTTGTGCTTCAATAAAAAATTAAATTGTTGGAAAACCAAGTTGCAATGTTGACCAGCCAAAGGGATAAACTTCAAGAAACTGATAGGAAGCAGAGGACTATTGGTTCCATCGTTTTTTGGAATGTTGAATCGGCTACGGTCGTGGTCAACTCCAAAATGTCATGATCAAGCCGTCTGCTTACAGGTATGAATTTTGATATCATTCTAGTTTCGTGTATGACCAGGATTAATATAATGATGTGAGTTTGGTTTTCAAATAGCTCTACCTATCATTAGAAATGGCTCTGTCATAATGTTGTTCATCCTGTACATTGTTTTCAGTTTGCTAAAAATAAATGAAGTTTCGATTTGAATACACGATTTGCTCATACCCAGTTTATCCACTAATAGATTTTCATAGGATTTGATTCGTTTGTCTGTTAAATTAACGAAATCGATGATTTGCTTTCAATTGAACTTGTTTGTATTCAACTTGAATAGGAGGTTTTCATGCTAAATTTAGAGCACAATCATATTTTGATTTGGTATGATTTCGTTGTAGTTGGATCACATCGACCCTAATTATGTTTTGATGAAGTGATTTTTGAAACGATTTCGTGAGTTGGGTTGTTACAATCTTTTAATATGTTGTGTCATGTAATCTTCTAAAACAAGAATACAACTATGTTCGACTCTGATTTGGAAAGAACGACTCTATTTTTTAGGAAAACAATATTCTCATTTAAGTTTGTGCAAATACGCCTGAATCATGGAACGGTTTTGATTCACGATAACGACTGTGTTAAATCCCAGCTGTTCGATTCGCTTGATTGGATTGTTGTGTATCTTCAGTTAGTATGATCGATTTTCTGAGTTGTATTTGTATCAAAAATAGGTTTGATTGCAGCTCTGTTAATTTTAATTTTCAAACGAGTTTGTTAATTCAGACCGACTTATGTTATTTCTATCCAATTCGTATGAGGAAATTCGGGTAATAGTCGTTTCAAAATGAATTCAAGAAATGATTTCATGAATGATTTTGTCTTCCCCAATTTGTAATAACAAATGATTGGACAACTCTTACGAACTCTATTACCAACTGATTGATCTAATTATGATTTCGTTGGTGAACATTTACGCGCCCGTTTTGAGTTAATCCGCTTGTGGTATGGATTGTTTGTTATGTCAATACAGTTATGTCGATTGGAAAATGATTTTGTTTGGATTCGATCGTGTTTCCTATTGATGAGGCAGTATAGCAATTGCCTATGATTTTTTTTAATTGTGTCGATTTCAAATTGATATGAAACGATTTCATTACTGTTTGATTTGATTCTACTCACCCGATTATGTGGCAACAAACAAACAGAGAATATGCATCTCTGTAGTCGTTTGATTTCAGTTTTGCTTTGATCTCGAATTAGTTTCATTTGTTTTTCAAATAGCCATTAGATACTTGTTAATTATTGAATTTGATTCTTGAAAGATTTGAATTGTTTTTAAATGCTAATTCTGTGTCTTATTTAGACCAGCTACATAATCACAAGATTCTATAGCTAGTCTATAGGATTAGATTTTTTATCATTTTATCAATAAAATATCTTTCTAACTTGTCCATTTTTAACCCTTTTCAGGTACATCCGAATTTCATTGGACATGCTAGACAGTCTAGGAGATATTTGTGTGTTTTAGTTTTAGTTTAGCTTCCTAGTTTAGTCAGACTTGGGATATCTTCCCAGATTTTATGTAAACAGTTTGATGACTTCCACAGGGATGTTTTACCCTATCGAAGGTATTTAAATACTTATTATTTTGTGTAATAAGGATCATCCTTACTTGTGGGAGAACCGGGTTATGGATTTCTAATACAAACTGAGACGGGAGTTGATGTTTTGCTACAGCTTTTGCTTTTCAATATATCAATCTTTTGTTTCAAGTTTATGCATGTCGTTTGCAGTTGATTATAGACTACTTTAGCTATCATAGTCTATTGCAGAATGATATGAATTGATTAATGCTTTATCCATAATCTGATCTCTTTCATTATTTAAAAAAAAAAAATAGCAATTGCTTGTTTCAGTTAATGAATGATAGATTTCTCTTCTTCATTAATTGGATCATTTCGTATAGATCTTTGCATACAGGTTTATCTAACTGTGAAGATTTATAAATTATAAGATTGTTGTTATTTTTATGTCTTGTTTGTCCTGTAATCAAACTTGAAGAGCACCGCAGCTATCGTTTACAAGAAGCTCCTGGATAATTCGGTGTGGGTTTCCTCCCTCTGATCAGCTAAGACAATCATCATACACAGGACAAATCTGGAGAGTTTCTCCAGGTCAGCTTGTTATTTATTTGTTAGTAAAAATATTAGTAGTTTAGTTAAATATATGTTTAGTTAGATTTGTAGTTAGAATTAGTGTATTAGTTGTTTAGTTCAGTTATGTTTTATTTCTGTTCATAAAATTATAAAATCAACAAAAAATACCTCTCTCTATCTTAGGGCAGAATACAAACGAGTTTTTCAGGTTTTATTTAAATCTGTAAATTGTAATTATTGTATATTTTGTAAATAAGATTTATTTCGGTTAGTAGTTAGATAGTTAATTAGTTAGAGTTAGTATAGTATTAGTTAGTAGATTGTATATATAGAATAGTTAATTTTGTTTTAATTTGTTTAATAGTTAGTTTTAGTTAGATTAGTTAATTAGTTTGTTTAATAGTTAGTTTTAGTTAGTTTAGAGTAGTTTTCTTTTTTTGTTTTCCTAGGACCTTAGATCGGTTAACGGAGCTGCTAAACCCGTCAGGGTGGTTCATCCCAAATGGCTTGGGTTATTAGACAACCACGAACTGGTTCTACTCTTCCAGTTGACGGACGGTCAATTTCGCCCGTCAACAAATGGCGCTAGAAGGAGGGCTTGAATTTACTTAATGCCACGAGGCGGTCGCAAGACTCCTCCACCACCTAATCGTTCACCTATTGTGACTAGAATCCATTCAAATGATAATATTCCCCCTCAAACAGAAACTAATTCAACCGACGATCCACAGATCACAGTTGAGCCAGCAACCCCTAATCCTACAGGTGGTGACATACAAGAGATTGTCTGTCAATCTCTTATAAAAACACATAGTTCCCTAGCTCGCATGAGGCAACCAAACCGTCTGTGGGGTCAACCTTTGGACTTCTCTAATATCAGAGAACAATTAGAAGACACTAACCTCACTATGAATCCTACAGATCCAATCTTAAATCATGCTGCAGGAGGATCTGGGATACCTCCTTCACCACCTCCATCAGCTCCTTCCTCTTCTTGAGGAGATTCCTCTGACGAAGGAAATTCCCCTTCTCAACCTTCCACACCCGCTACCCCAATGGAAAATCAAAACAACCCTGCTAGACCCTGGCTTGACCAGGATGTCGTGGCTGTACCTGGAGCTCAGCATCCTCTACCTAAACATCTGGAGAAATGGCTTCCCAATTTTGACCTTGACTCAAAACAGATCGCTGAAGATCACATTAAAAAATTTATGTTAGCCATAAGACTCTGCAATGTCGAACATGAAAACGTTGTCTGTAGGTTGTTCCCCTATACTTTCGAGGGCAATGCATGCACATGGTACTTTGGCCAACAACCCCATACCATCGTGTATTGGGAAAAGTTTGAGTCATGCTTTTTGGAAAAGTTCGGAGACGGTAAGCCTTCGGAAGTCCCAGTCATGGACCTTTCTAGCTTAAGAATGAAACCAAAAGAAAAAGTTAAAGACTTTAATCAAAGATTTTTAACACTTAAAAATTGAATCCCTACGGATTCCATGCCTGTTGAGAGTCTTATAATAGCATACTACACTAAAGCTTTGCATCAAAGTTTAGCTATTTGGGTTAAAAGATCTAAGAAAGCCACGTTGTTAGAAACCTTCAAGGAGGCCAGCCAGATTGAAAAAGACATTCTTAGTCTTAAAGACTCTTCTAGAAAAGAAACAGAGACTAGTTCTTCTTCAAAAAAGAAGATCGAAATCCTCCCCAGACCCACTCAAAGTAAAACACAACCTGAAAGATCTGATTTAGAAAACTTAACTAAAGTTGTTCAAAAACTGTCAAATCAAGTTATAGACTTAAATAGGACGACCGAAGAAGCTTCCTCAAGCAAAGGTCCCTACAAACCCCCGTTCTGGAATCCTTTTCCTACCAACCGATCTAATCCAACCACCGAAGGCTTAAATCTAGAAAGCCTGCAATGCGCCCTTCAAACAATTCTAGAAGCCCAAGATAACTTGATGCCTCCTGAGATCCCCGAGGAGGTAGTTGAACAAGAAACAGTTCAAGAAGAAGAGTCTTCTCCAAACATTTTTGGACACTTCTCGGATAGCATCTTTCATGCTAACTTCGAGACGGTACATCCCTATAATACCAAGAGTAAGACAACAAACAAATCTTCTCCCGAAAATACTACAACTTCCCCTCCAAAGCAATCTAAATCAGCTGAGACTAAACAGAGTAATGTGAACCCCAACTTAGATTATGATGTAGTTGAAGATCTTAAAAAGTTGAGAGGTAACATTTATGTTTATGAGTTATTGAAATTTCCATTTTTGTTACAAAAAATGTTACAAAATATCTCAGAAAATGGCAAAAATGGTAATTCAAATAGTAACAAGGTTGTGCAGAACAAAGTTCCCCAGAAAACTTCCACTAAAAACAATCTTGATCCACAAGATAAAGGGAGCCTTCCTGTAAATAACGTAAATAATGTAGATAAAGTAGCTTTAAAAACTGCAAGTAAAAAGCCACAAGCTACTACTCTTAGTACTCGCAAAAATGTTCCTCCATTCTTATTAACGTTTGAAATCTTCAATAGAAACGTGCATAATTGTATGGTAGATTTAGGAGTGTCATCCAATGTGATGCCATGGTCTGTATGCCAAAAGATTAATGCTGAATTTGAACCCTCTACTTTAAAAATCATACAACTTGATCGGACCAATGTTAAAGTTATAGGCGAACTAAAGAATGTGCTTATTAGATTATCGTCTAACTCCAAGGTTCATCAGGTTATTGATATAATCGTTGTGGATATTCCGGAAGTGTATGGTCTATTTTTAAGCAGGGATTGGTCGGAGCAGCTACATGGTTATTTCGCAACAGATTGGTCCCATCTATGGCTTCCAGACAACGGTAAGCCTAACAAGATAAAAGTGAATCGTGAACGCCACCTTAAGTTCATGGTCACAGATTTGAACGATCCCAATGAACCATTTACACCTTCTGCGAATGCACCCGAAGTACAAGGGATGGAAACCTTCTTCGGCAATTTCATGGCCGAGGCTTCACCTATCACCAATCCAGAACAACAGTCCGAGATTGTAGCATATATGTAGAAAATAGCTTCTACGCAATGGTCTCATGTGCCCGATAGAAATCAAATTTGGTCTCTTTATTTCGATGGGTCAAAGTCTAAAGAAGGAGTTGGTGCAGGCTACATCATTATCGATCCAGCAGGTAACAAAACATTGATGGCATGTAGGTTGGAATTTGAATGTACTAACAATATTGCAGAATATGAGGCTTTACTGCAAGGTCTCATAAAAGCTTTGGATATGAAAATTCAAAACTTGGTTGTTTTTGGTGACTTTGAAATAGTGGTTAGACAGGTAAGAGACTCTATCCACTATCTGTCTCCGCATCTCAAAATCTACCAGTCTGAGGTATGGAATTTAACGAATAAATTTTTTGCTTTCAATATAAATTCCATTCCTAGATTAAATAATGTTGAAGCAGATTTATTAGCTAATGTAGCTTCTAAAATTCTTCCTATAGAAGGCTTGTCCCCAGACACATTCTCCGTTGAGATGCTATTTCGTCCATCTATTCCCGACAACATCACAAACTGGAGAGTCTTTGACGACGATCAACAGATTATTAACTTTTTGCACATGGAAGAAACCTTTAAAGGCGCGGTGATAGATGAACGCACGCACGACGACAATTTGCACGATTTTAAGGTAATACCTGATCCGAAAACTCCCGAAGCTCTATCGGACATGGTAAATTCGATACCCAAATCTATAGTTAGATTAGAGAAGTTTTATGATTTTGAAGATAAATTTAAAAAGATGGTCAACTGTAAAACTAATAGTTCCTCGTTATCTTATGAAAAAGTAAACTTAGGAACTAATGAAAATCCTCAGTGCATTAATCTGGGGGTAAGATGTTCTAGACAAGAAAAAGTTGCATTTATTAAATTATTCAAAGAATTTAAAGATGTCTTTGCATGGATGTATGATGACCTTAAAACTTTCGACCCTAATATCATACAGCATGTCATCCCTATGAATCCCCAAACCTTACCCTTTCAACAAAAATTGAGGAAAATGCACCCTAAACTCGAACCGACCGTTCAAAAAGAATTGAATAAACTCCTAAATGCTAAGATAATTTTTCCTATTAGACACACTCAATGGGTTTCTAACCTCATCCCAGTCCGGAAGAAAAGTGGGGAAATCTGACTCTGCATCGATTTTTGAAACCTTAATAGAGCATCTGATAAAGACAACTATCCTGTCCCACCCATGGAACAAATCCTTCAACAGGTATCTGGTTCTGAGAGGCTGTCCTTACTCGATGGTTTCTCAGGATACAACCAAGTGCTGATGTCTCCACCAGACCAACTCAAAACTACCTTCCGTACTCCGTGGGGCACTTATGCTTATCGTAAAATGCCCTTTGGATTGATTAATGCTGGTGCCACTTTTCAGAGAACAACAACCATTGCTTTCTGAAGCTTAATCAATCAATCCGTCGTAGTTTACTTAGATGATGTGACTGTATTTTATAAAAAAAAAAAACGATCATCTAGCTCACTTACGAGCCGTTCTACAATGATGTCATAAATACGGCATCTCCTTGAATCCCAAAAAATCCATCTTTGCAGTAGAACAAGGTAAACTCTTAGGATTCATTGTGTCTAGTGAGGGGATGATTATCGACCCCGATAGGACTCAAGTCATCGTAAAACTTCCCCCTCCTACATCCAAAAAATCCATGCAGTCTTTCTTAGGCCAGATTAACTTTATGAGGAGATTTGTCCCCAGTTTCTCTGAAATGGTCAGGCCTTTGCAGAACCTAATTAAGAAAGACGCCTAATATCACTAGGGACCAATAGAAAATCAAGCTTTTAATGCAATAAAGAAGGCCATAATAGACGCTCTATCTCTCATGAGCCCTGACTTCTCTCAGGACTTTACACTCTATATTTTTGCCTCTGACCATTCCTATGCCGCCGTCTTAACCCAAAAGAATGCAGAGCACAATGAAGTACTCATTGCCTTTATGAGCTCCTCTTTCAAAGGCGCTGAACTTAATTACCCAACGGTAGATCGGCAAGCCTATGCTGTTTTCAAAGAAGTCAAGCACTTACGGTCCTATC
The DNA here is from genome assembly GCA_000966675.3 of Picea glauca. NCBI lineage: Eukaryota > Viridiplantae > Streptophyta > Pinopsida > Pinales > Pinaceae > Picea > Picea glauca. The sequence continues at coordinate 1,815,813 of JZKD02S2022189.1, forward strand.
TTTTGAAGTCTAGGACGAATGTCATTGTCCCCTACCCAGCCGTCAGGAACTTGTTAGTGCAAAAGGAACTAGGTGAAAAGAGGGCTCACTGGGTCACCTCCTTGCAGGAGTATGACTTATAAATCACCCCAGCTCAGATAGTGAGAGGCCAAGGGTTATGCAAGTTAGTTGCTAATTCGGCAGTAGGACAGCAAGAAGCAAGCGATACGTCAAACCCAGGACAACATGATCAAAGTCTAATCTGTTGCACACAAAGCCCTGTCAGTCCTTGGTATGATGACATAAGATTCTGTCTTGAACATGGGTCAGCACCTCGTCACCTAGATCCCACTAAGAGAAGAGCATTGAGGATAAAGTCTGCCTCCTTTCAACTGGTTAATGGTATCCTATTTCGTCAAAATTTTGACGGCGTACTGATGCGCTGTCTTGAAAAGGACGAAGCAGAAAAAGTCTTGCTAGAGTTGCATGCAAGAGAAGCTGGTGGTCATTTTGGTGGTGATACCACCGCTCACAATGTTTTAAGAGTCGGTTATTACTGGCCCATGATTTATAGAGACGCCCATGCCTTGTGTCGTAAATGTATCATCTGTCAGAAAGCATCAGGGCGGTTACAAAAACCAGCCTTTCCTTTGCAGGCCGTTTCGGTAGATTCCCCTTTTCAGCAGTGGGGCCTTGATATCATAGGTCCAATCAACTCCCCATCCTCACAACAGCACAAGTTTATTGTGACAGCCATGGATTACTTTACCCGATGGTCTAAAGCTGCTGCGTTAAGAACTGTCAACACCAGTCAGGTAATTGCCTTTCTAAATTCGAATATTATCACTCGTTTCGGTATCCCTGACTGTTTAGTATTCGATAATGCTTCTTACTTTTCCTCTCTTGAGATGAGCGAGTTCACTTTGGAAAAAGGAATTAAACTGAAGTATTCTGCTAGTTATTACCCCCAGGGCAATGGATTGGCAGAATTGACAAACAAGAACTTGATTAAAATCATCAAGAGAACCGTGGTTGAAAATCACAAAAACTGGCACAATGCACTTTTGAACGCGCTATGGGATGATAGGGTAACGCCAAAAGATGTTGTAGGTAACTCCCCCTTTTTTCTTGTTTATGGTAGAGAAGCAATTCTGCGACCTCACACTCTTCTTCCTTCACTTTAGTTGTCACAGAAAGTCCAAGAGGAAGATTGCCCCCCTTTGGAAAGTTGAATTAACGCTTTGATGAAGCTAGAAGAGGTAAGAGCCCAAGATAAACGTAAGTTAGATCAGAATCAACAATTGGTTAAAAGATGGTTCGATTCTAACTCTGCTTTTGATAGGAATTTTGAAGTAGGTGACCTCGTCTTGAAGTGGGACAAACCGCATGAGGGAAAGGGAGAACACACTAAATTTCAAAACTTGTGGCTTGGACTGTTTGTAATTGCTGAAAAGTTGGGTCCCAGTTCTTTTCAATTGCAGAATCTTGAGGGTCAGCTTGACACCTACCTGGTAAATGGCCAAGCCCTGAAAAGATACTTTGCTTGATAACTACTCTTGTATATTATGTAGATATTTTTCTTTTATTTTGCTTTTGTTTGCTTTTTCGTTTGCATTTTTGTTTTTGATTTTTCTTTGAATTTATCAGCTTGTGTTTTTGGAAAATATACGTACCTGTACACTGATCTATGCAGACCAAGACAACAGAAAATTCCTTCGCTGAAATAACTGCTAAGAAAATTTGTATAAACATCAATGGTATATTTCTGAAATTTATATCTGTGTTGGAAAAAGTCTGTTGTTTGAAAGAAGTTGGTTGATTTCAATCTCTGAGTAAAGCTTGTCATGATCATCTATTATCTTTTTACGCTGTCCCTATTTCCTTAAGGGAATGACTCAAAAGATGTCTCCCTACCTTAGGAAGTTGTTTTTGTAAATGAAACATCTCCGGACCTTGATAAAGGACAGTTCTAAAAATTTTTGATGAGGTCTGAAAAAATGTGTTAAAATAGCATAATTTTCAGTGTCACCCCGCTTAACTATATCTCTTCGAAAAACAAAATAAATTATAAATAGAGCTGTGGGAAGTGCTTGTAAACCCGCCGGGATGCTGAACAGGTTTGCTGGCAGCAAGTAAATACATGCATGATGCCAAGACAACTTCGTCGGGGTACTGAACAGGCCTACTGGCAGCGAAGCAATGTCGGGTATATGAAAATTTGCAAATAAGAATCCTCTTGATGTTCTTTATTCTGATCTAGAACTTCTTGGCAGGATACAGATGTCAGAGTGGGTTAAATGGAAACCCTGTCGAGGCTATGGATGCCTGCTGGAAGCAATGGCTCTGTCAATAGTATTCGAGATTTTATCTTTAATATCATGATTCGCTGGTCTTAAGATTGTTATCAGTTTTCATCTTTTAAAACATTGCTCGAATAATTGGTAAATAATGATGCTTATACGATTTTCTGGTTGTCATTTTTGAGTTGGAATTATCTTTGTTGTCCTAATATGAATTTGTTCCTTTTGGCAGAGATAACTGCTTCTACCAGTGCATCGTCATTGTTGGCAGCCAATTCACATTTTTCAATTGTCTTATAAGCTACCTACACCAATGTTTTGCAAACATCAATTTTTCGTCGCAATTTTCAAATAAATGACACTTTTATTTTTGCGACATTTGCACATTTACCTTCGTTTTTGTTTTCACGACTATAAGCATGAAAACTTGGTCTTTCGTAGTCGCATTAAAATCATTATTTGAACTGTCGTTATCCTTCTTGTCATTTATGCCCATTGTGCTTACATTTCACTTATCATTATGCAGTTGGCAAAACCTTTTTGATCTGTACTCATTGGACATTCTTGGATTGATTGTGTGACTTTGTCTCATTGAGTTTGTGATGAATTGGCATTTGGATTTATGTGTTCTTTGATTTGATCTACTTGACCATTGGCTTCATGAAGATCTATAGGTGTTATGATTAAACCCTTGATATATTTCATTTGATATGACACCTAGTTTCAAACGCATTGGCACATCGATTAAACTCTTGATATGAGTTGTTACAACACATTGGCGCATTGGTCCAAAACATTGGTATTGGTTTTGATTTGTATGTTGGTTGTTTAAAACTATGGCATAACTCTGATTGCGCGCGTTGGTTTATACACTTACCATTGATTTCATTGGTCGGGCAAGTAGCATAATTGTTGAACTATACTATGGTGGGTTGAACAGCTTTAAGCACTGGCGATTGTACCATTGGCAATAACTATTATGCATGGCTAGTGAATAGCTCCACCACCTTCGCACGATGTCATTTATGCCTATCCCTTATCCCTGTTTTACCTCTGTTAGCTCGGGTAACCCTTTGTGCACTCTGCTCCATTGTATGCTATGATCCAAACCCTGGCTCATTCACCATGCGCTCGGCTCCATGGCACCGGTGGTGCAAATTGAGCCAAACAGTAGCCAAGCCTTGCTACTATTTGACAATGCACGGAAAGACTTAGAGGATAGCGATTGGCTCACCTTCGTGCAAAGGTTTGAGGGTTTTAATTTATTTGTTGTGCAACAGTTCCACCTGACTTTTGATGGTTGTAGAGCCAAGGTGGGTGATGTTCAGTTGGAAATCAGTGAAGAGTTCATTAGCTCTGCCACCGGGTTAGCAGCCACGGGCCAGCGTTGGTTCAAAAATTCTAAGGTGAAAGAGGTGCCATGTCCACTTCTATTCATCTCGCGAAAGGTCACATCTTGTGACGGAGGTATGCCCATTTCCATGCTTAAACCACGATGGCATGACCTCTTGATAGTAGTTAAACAATTAGTGACCTATGAGGGTTGATATGGACTCGTTTTTCTCTACCACCTACGTTTGTTAATGAATTTTATAGGGTATCCATTGAATATTCCTTTCTATTTCCAGCGTAGCCTGTACAAAATGTCAAAAAGGTTTAAAAGGGAGAAGATCGATAGTAGCCTATTCCACCATGGACTAATTAAACTTATCATTGTTCAACACTTAGGTCTCCACGGTGATAGCTGGTGAGCCTTTATCGCTCGAAATGGTTTTGATGATACAGACCCTGTCCAGATTGACAAGCCTGTGGTTAACGAAACCAAGGTCAGGCCACCCGTGCCCTTCCAGGTCCTACTGCCCTCTCCTAAACATTTGGTCGACCCTGATATTGACTTACCCGATGCTACAACTGGGAAGGTGGAGGCTATAAAAAATCTTGCAAGCAAAAAGGTTAGAGGTAACCCTACTGTTGATGGCAAAGGAAAAAGAATGCTTGGCTTATCTTGAGAATGGCTAGGAATAATCCTAAACCTAGTGTTGAGCAGAAGCCCATAGTCCTTAGTGAGAATTCAGACTCTGACATAGAACGCTTCCTAGCTAGTGAGTACCCTTACTCATAGGGTCTGTGCCCCGAGCCACCTTATGACTTCATTTCGAATCTTCCCCCTTGCCTAAGAAACAATCCCAGTTACCCAGGAATCAAACTACCTAATGAAACCCTCAGCAATGTAACCAAACCCTCACTTTCATCTTCGAGACCCGGACAGTCGTCATGTGACCAATGTGATGTGTGGTTGGAACAATACTATATAGACGCTCCTGTGCTTCAATAAAAAATTAAATCGTTGGAAAACCAAGTTGCAATGTTGACCAGCCAAAGGGATAAAATTCAAGAAACTGATAGGAAGTAGAGGACTATTGGTTCCATCATTTTTCGGAATGTTAAATAGGCTACAGCCGTGGTCAACTCCAAAATGTCATGATCAAGGCGTCTGCTTACAGGTATGAATTTTGATATCAGTCTAGTTTCGTGTATGACTAGGATTAATATAATGATGTGAGTTTGGTTTTCAAATAGCTCTTCCTATCATTCGAAATGGCTCTGTCATAATGTTGTTCATCCTGTACATTGTTTTCGCTTTGCTAAAAATAAATGAAGTTTCGATTTGGATACACAATTTGCTCATACCCATTTTAGCCACTGATAGATTTTCATAGGATTTGATTCGTTTGTCTGTTAAGTTAATGAAATCGATGATTTTCTTTCAATTGAATTTGTTTGTATTCAACTTGAACAGGAGGTTTTCATGCTAAATTTAGAGCATGATCATATTTTGATTTGGTATGATTTCGTTGTAGTCGGATCACATCAACCCTAATTATGTTTTGATGAAGTGATTTTTTAAACGATTTCGTGAGTTGGGTTGTTACGATCTTTTAATATGTTGTGTCACATAATCTTCTAAAACAAGAATACAACTCAGTTCGGCTCTGATTTGGAAAGAACGACTCTGTTTTTTAGGAAAACAATATTCTCATTTAAGTCTGTGTAAATACGCCCGAATCATGGAATGGTTTTGATTCACGATAACGACTGTGTTAAATCCCAGCTGTTCGATTCGCTTGATTGGATTGTTGTGTATCTTCAGTTAGTATGATCGATTTTCTGAGTTGTATTCGTATCAAAAATAGGTTTGATTGCAGCTCTGTTAATTTTAATTTTCAAACGAGTTTGTTAATTCAAACCGACTTATGTTATTTCTGTCCAATTCGTATGAGGAAATTCGAGTAATAGTCGTTTCAAAATGAATTCAAGAAATGATTTCGTGAATGATTTTTTCTGCCCCAATTTGTAATAACAAATGATCAGACAACTCTTACGAACTATGTTACCAACGGATTGATCTCATTATGATTTCGTTGGTGAACATTTACGCGCCCGTTTTGAGTTAATCTGCTTGTGGTATGGATCGTTTGTTATGGCAATACAGTTATGTCGATTGGAAAATGATTTTGTTTGGATTCGATCGTGTTTCTTGTTGATGAGGCAACATAACAATTGCCTATGATTTGTTTTAATTGTATCGATATCAAATTGATATGAAACGATTTCATTACTGTTTGATTTGATTCTACTCACCCGATTATGTGGCAACAAACAAACAGAGAATATGCATCTATGTAGTCGTTTGATTTTAGTTTTGCTTTGATCTCGAATTAGTTTCGTTTGTTTTTTAAATAGCCATTAGATACTTGTTAATTATTGAATTTGATTCTTGAAAGATTTGAATTGTTTTTAAATGTTGATTCTGTGTCTTATTTAGACCAGCTACATAATCGCAAGATTCTGTAGCTAGTCTATAGGATTAGATTTTTTATCATTTTATCAATAAAATATCTTTCTAACTTGTCCATTTTTAACCCTTTTTAGGTACATCTGAATTGCATTGGACATACTGGACAGTCTAGGAGATATTTGTGTGTTTTAGTTTTATTTTAGCTTCCTAGTTTAGTCAGACTTGGGATATCTTCCCAGATTTTATGTAAATAGTTTGATGACTTCCTTAGGGATGTTTTACCCTGTAGAAGGTCTTTAAATACTTATTATTTTTTGTAATAAGAATCATCCTCACTTGTGGGAGAACCGGGTTATGGATTTCTAATACAAACTGAGATGGGAGTTGATGTTTTGATATAACTTTCGCTTTTCAATATATCAATCTTTTGTTTCAAGTTTATGCATGTCGTTTGCAGTTGATTATAGACTACTTTAGCTATCATAGTCTATTGCAGAATGATATGAATTGTTTAATGCTTTATCCATAATCTGATCTCTTTCATTATTTAAAAAAAAAAAACAACAATTGCTTGTTTCAGTTAATGAATGACAGATTTCTCTTCTTCATTAATTGGATCATTTCGTATAGATCTTTGCATATAGGTTCATCTAACTATGAAGATTTATAAATTATAAGATTGTTGTTATCTTTATGTCTTGTTTGTCCTGTAATCAAACTTGAAGAGCACTGGAGCTATCGTTTACAAGAAGCTCCTGGATAATTCGGTGTGGGTTTCCTCCCTCTGGTCAGCTAAGACAATCATCATACACAGGACAAATCTGGAGCGTTTCTCCAGGTCAGCTTGTTATTTATTTGTTAGTAAAAATATTAGTAGTTTAGTTAAATATATGTTTAGTTAGATTTGCAGTTAGAATTAGTGTATTAGTTGTTTAGTTCAGTTCTGTTTTATTTCTGTTCATAAAATTATAAAATCAACAAAAAATACCTCTCTCTGTCTTAGGGCAGAATATAAACGAGTTTTTCAGGTTTTATTTAAATCTGTAAATTGTAACTATTGTATATTTTGTGAATAAGATTTATTTCGGTTAGTAGTTAGATAGTTAATTAGTTAGAGTTAGTATAGTATTAGTTAGTATATTGTATATATAGAATAGTTAATTTTGTTTTAGTTTGTTTAATAGTTAGTTTTAGTTAGATTAGTTCATTAGTTTGTTTAATAGTTAGTTTTAGTTAGTTTAGAGTAGTTTTCTTTTTTTGTTTTCCTAGGACCTTAGATCGGCTAACGGAGCCGCTAAACCCGTCAGGGTGGTTCATCCCAAATGGCTTGGGTTATTAGACAACCCTAGACCGGTTCCACTCTTCCAGTTGACGGACGGTCAATTTCGCCCATCAACACACCCACAAGCCTGCATTTACAATGGTGGACGGCCATAACAATAACTATACGATGGAGGGACACCTCCCTCGCACGATCACTCTCGCTCACAGCGCACTCAGCATGACAGGGTTTAAGGGGGGTCAGGTGGCTTCGGCCTCTGGTAATTTGTTTTCTTGCGTGCCTGGACAGAGCAGGTCTACTCCTTCTTTGGTTCTCCTCTTTGTATGGGAGCTCTGGTGCAGTCCTGTATCCCTCTCGCCCTGGCTCACTCCCATCTCGTTGCATTTCGGTGAGGAAATTCCTGGCATTTTTCTTTTTCATGTGCCTGGACAGAGTCGGGCTGCTCTTGCTCCAGCTCTCCTCTTCTTCTAGGATCCCTGGTGCAGCCTGGCATCCTTCTCATCTCGGCTTACTCTCTTCTCGCTGCAACCCCTCTGTATAGTCATCTATTCCCCGACAATTATGGCCAGAAAGTGGGGCAGGTCTCGCCATGTCTCGGCCTGGTACACCCACAAGGCGCAGTGGCAAAGGAAAGAAAAGTTGGAGCATGCTCTGGCAATGGCGACCTCCATTCTCCAAAAGAAGGCTCGAGCTGAGAAATTGGTGCTACACGCCATCATTGCGGAGACAGGAACCAGATGCAGCAGCGAAGCCACGACAATTAAACCAGGAGACAGGCAGGAGGATGGTGCTGAGGACGCGTTTCCCACTTGTTACATGGAAGAAGATCCATTCATGGAGGACCTGTCGACTACCCCAGAGCCTCGATCCATGGAGGCGACACACCAGGATGAAAGCGGCCCAAAAATAACTCTGGCAGATGACATCTCCGGATGAATTGTTGAGGAAATTCCCTGGCCGGGTGACTATAGCCCCACCAGCCATGATATGCAGGCAACCAGAGCAGATGTGAATGCAGACAACAATTGCTCGGCGAGGAAGGAAGAAGTGGATGGTACAGAGCTGATGGAGCTTGATGCTGGAATTGGAGCGACCGCGGAATTGAGGGATGTATCCCTCAACGATGTGGGTGATCGTTTGCATGGCTCTCTCCTCCGTGCAGAGCATCTGGCTCTAGTGTTCGAACTCCGAGGCCACATGGAAGACCTGGAGCATAGAGCCCTTCTCATGGGCCAGTGTCTGGACCTACTCCTTGACGCGTACTCCAATGTTCCAGCTAAGCGAAAGTGCCCTCTCTGCACACAGGCATTTTCCATCCTGGATGGGTCCACGTGGCAGACAAGCAAGGGCGACAGGTCACCAGGTATCTAGGTCTTTATGCTTTTCCTGGTTCTCAGTTTTATCATGTTACTGTTTTATGCCCATTTGGACTATATCCATCTATCCTGGTTTCCTCTGGGCAGGAAAGATGCTATTTTGTTTCTTGTTTTATCATGCTACTGTTACATGCTCTCCAATTTATGCTGGTTTCCAGTAATCGGCAACATTTTTGGTGACTCAGACCTATATCACTGTATACTTTGTCAAAGTTTCTTCGATAATTTAATATAGCAGGTTCCACCTTTTTTACTTAAAAAAAAAAAAAATATTCCCAATGAGATAATGATATTATGTCTTGGTGGATATCATGCACCCCACTAAATATGAATTTTCTATGCTCTTATTCATTGAAACAAATGTCTTCCTTTTTTTCAAGGGATACATGTGGTCCTACTTTTCAAACAATTCTTTTGACAAAATTCACTTGAAATCAAATCACTTATGGAAATTGATTTAGTGAGAAATTTTTTCCTAGACCTTGTATAACTAGAATGATTTGGATTGATATAAAAAGGTCTAGTCCTAGTCATAGACACAATGTTTCTTTGCAATGTCTCCACTATTTCATCATCCTCACTAAAAGGAATTTTCTCATCGCTAGGAGGAATATCATCTAAAACATTGTGAGGAGACCGAACAAGAGAATGTCAATCATCTTGATTTTTTGCACTTGAATTATTGAGAACATGATATTGATTCCTAGTTCCATCATCATCTACATTGATAATCTTTTTGATAATAGGAATATCAAATTCACTAGAAGAATGATTACCATCCTCACCAATGTCATTGGATTTTCCATGAAAATATTCACTTGAAGGGAAATCATCATGACCCTTAAGACTATCAATGTCATTATATTCTTCTCTAACAAGAATGTTTTCATCATCAACAACACCATCATTAGTGCCTCTAAAACCTTTTCTTGGAGGAAAAACATCATCATCACCATTGGTGCCTTTAAATTCCCCACCTAGAAAAAATTGGCAACCATCGACATAATCATCTTCAATGGTTTTAAAATCCCTACTTGAGGTAAATTATTCATCATCCTCATCAATGCCTTGAAAATCCTCACTTGGAGGAAAATTTTCATCATCATGTTCAGTACCTTGAAAATCCTCACTTGGACGAAAATCATCATCATCAACATTGTTTCCTTTAAATTCCTCACTCGGGAAAGAGTGTCCACCATTGGCATAATCATCTTCACTACTTTTAAAATCCCCACTTGAGGGAAATTGTTCATCATCCTCCATAGTGCCTTGAAAATCCTCACTTGGAGGAAATAATCATCATCACCATTGGTGCCTTTAAATTCCCCACTTGGAAAAAAGTGCCCACCATTAGTATAATCATCTTCAGTACATTTAAAATATCCACCTGAGGGAAATTATTCACCATCCTCACTAGTTCCTTGAAAATCCTCACTTGGAGGAAAATCTACATGATCCTCATCAATACCTTTAAAATCCCCACTTGGAGGAAAATAATCATCAACAATATTGTTTCCTTTAAATTCCCCACTTGGGAAAGAGTTTCCACCATTGGCATAATCATCTTCACTACTTTTAAAATCCCCATTTGAGGGAAACTCTTCATCATCCTCATTAGTGCCATGAAAATCCTTGCTTGGAGGAAAATATTCATCGTCCTCATCAGTACCTTGAAAATCCTCACTTGGAGGAAAAGTGTCATCCCAATAATTTAAACTGTAATCAAAGTCTCCACTTGGACTTAGATTTTGAATATTTTGAATATTATTAAACTGCTAAACAAATTGATTGCCATCATATTGCTCCTCTTTATCATTGGTGCCTTCAAAGTCCTTGGATTCAAGACTTTTCTGATGAACATGTTGAATATCATTGCTTGCATTATGATCAAACCTTTGACTAAGTGAAAAATATGACTCCTCATTTACATTACAAGTATTCACATTGCATTTTCTAGTCCTAAAAGAACAGGTATGTGAAAAATATGTTGATGTCTCAGAAATAAAATCGTTTTTTTCCTGATGAAACCATCATTTCTCACTAAGAATATAGAATGATACAAATGCTCACCCTCCCAATGAAAATCTTATAACCTGTAGAATGGAATTT
>JZKD02S2022189.1:1846120-1871289 GCA_000966675.3 Picea glauca
TTATCTTTTACCAGCTACTTTTACCCCCTGGGCCTTTAGCCCCTTCTTCCCACAAGACAAAATGTACCCTGGAAGGTCATCCTAATGGCCAGACTAGGGGAATGGGATGGATGAGGGGGGTATAAGATGTAAAAGTGATAAGATGGTGGGAGCGGACGATGGCTCTGCAAATCCTCCTTGGCGGCTAACCAAAACCCATGAATACCAACTTGCTAAGTTACCCCATCAATCACCCCAACAATGGTCAAATGGATTAGTGTAAGATCCAAGCAGTCATCATAAATGAAAGGAACCTAATGCATACATAAGAAGGTTATAACAATCAAATATGACACATACCATGATACCTCGGACCAATTACCTCATGGAGAAAGAGTCCTCTCTGATGCAAGCCCAGGCCGGTGGTGATGGAAGCTGCTATTGCTGATAGGAAAAGTCTGGCTGAGAAGAAGAAAGATGGGCCCTCCAGGGCCATGCTCAAGTCACTCCTGCTCTCGGTACCCCATGTCTAGGACCATGTGGGCCTCGAGACATGATCTCCTAGTTATCCCTAGATATCGGGGATAACAGGTCCAATGAATGATAGTAACAACTTAGGAAAGTTGTGACTATGAATTGATGTCTTCAAGTCTTCTACATGATCTGTCAAAAGTGAAATTCTACATCATGTGAATAAAGGTGTTGAGGTCGAACATAATGAGACTTTGTTTGATTAATGGTCATTAAGGTATACCATTAACAAATGTGAGACAACCTACCAATAATGAAAGTAGGTATCAAGGCATCGACTACATTCCTACAAGTGTGAATAAAGGAGTTTAGGTCGAACACTTGAAGAATCCATCGATTAGGAGACATTGATGTATTCCCAACTGTCCATGGTGATAGAACCTTCCACTAATGACTGCAAGCCTCTAGGTACTCATAGGACTCTAAGCCTCGTTTCCAAAATAGATGAGATGAATTCAATGGAATTAGACCCACTGAAAGGATATCATTAAGGCATCTCTCATCAGTCAACACGAGTTACAAAGTAGTAGCTTGATGATTTGGAGGAACTTGGACAAAGAACATGTTCATGAACCAATGACCATGTGTGTCTTTCGCATGCACCATATGCTCAAAATATGTGGTTGTGAAATTGATGATGTTATGACTCAGCAAGGAAAAGAAATTCATATGAATATAATGTAAAGTCATATATTCAATTCTCAATGAATGATAAGATTTTCAAAAATGTAACTTTTAATTCAACTCTACAATTTCAAATAAGATGCAATATTTCTATACATGTATCAAGATCAATAATAATAACCCAAAAGATCAAATTCCAACATGAAAAATGTATATTTTTTTATATTTTAAATATAAAGAAATGAAAATGCAAGGACTCAACAAAAGATTGATATATAAACCTTACTATAATAAAAAGGAGACAAAACAATAATCATATCAAGAATAAAACACCCAACCCAGGATGCAAGGACAACTAATGAAAAATATGATGAGAAAGAAAGAAACCACCCGAAAATTCAACCAAAGAAGGGTTTCCTATCACTCTGCAGGCACCTAAAAGCTATGACAGAGACCCAATAATACTCAGCAACCAACAAAACTTACCCAGCAAACATTAAACTCAGCAATCAAGAAAACAAGGATGATGCACATGACTATCGGGAGAAAATTGTGTATGTACGCTTCCTATAGAACGAAATCTCGCGTATGTACATGGTTGTCAAGGAAAAAACCACATATATGTATTGAAACACTGTCAGGTTAAGTAGAAAGTCAAGAAACACAGATTCAAAATGAAAATAGGTTGTCAAGCAATCAAACGACAAGAACACTCAAGCTAATCGAGAGAAATCAAAGGATAAAAACACTCCAAACCCCAAAAAGAAGATCAATTCCCAGTATGGTTGCCAATTCTATTACGAGGAAAATCTCTTTATGGCATGGGGTAAACCAAAACTGATCTGAACCCGGGGGTGATAAGTTTCCAATAACTGGTTGATTTTTTCACTCCTTCAAAAGGGTTAGTTATAGATCGTTTTACTTGAGATATTTGGATTTAAAGGTAAAGTTGAAGTCTTATAAGCTTGAATTTGAAGTGAATGAAACCTCTTTAGTTTTCCTTATGTGTGATATGTCAAGCTTGCATTCAACATCCTATGTGCCGAAATTCATGGAAAAACAACATAAGAACATAATACACATAATGGATATGACACTTCCCTTGATAACGAAGTTCACCCGATGTGGGCTACCTCTTCGGGTCATGCTACAAAGCCTGACCTCTTTATTCTCCTCGTTGTAATGATGTCTCTCCTTTACAATTGTAAGGCCAAAGTTCCTTTTTAGTGACGACAACAAGAGATAGGAATGTGATCAGGAATGTATAAAGCTTCACAAGTTCTCATACTCATGAGGCATCCATGATGCTGACATGGAAATCATTCCCACATACTCAATACATAAAAAGAGGAATAATAAAATATGGCCCCCATAAACATGGAGCCATCAAAAGCCTTATATCTGTTGCTTAGATCCAAGCATAAATATGCAGCCCATACAAAAATCTTGAAACCACGAGATCATAATTGCTTCATTGGCCACTTATCATGCAAGTGCCACAATTTCTCTGTCACATATAACTGATTGATTTGATGTGAAAGAAGAAAATAAATATATATGTAGAAGGAATAAGTTGATCTTAATGCCTCTCTACAACCTCTCTATGCTCTTTCAGACCTGTAACACGCATGATATGTTGCAACATATAATGAAAAAACAACATAATGAAAGCATGCTTATATTGGCTTCTCTATAACTTAGTTTTTTGATTTGAAGCTCTGCTACAAAAACAGAACTCGTTATTGGATTTGCATCGCTGAATTACCTAAAAACGACTGTCAAATCATCTCCATCTGAGTCAGACACTTTCAGGCCGAAGAGACACCTCTGCCTCAGTTACCGCGCCACTGCCTCTAAAATAAATGACTCATTCTGGAGTTAAGATACAGAAGCTTTGCTCATATCAGAAAACTAACACCACCACTGCATTCTTGGTGTCACTTTACCTAAAAATGACTGCCTCCACACCTCGATCTAAGTCTGACACTTTTTGTCCCAAGAGGAACCCTTGCCTCAGTATGTGTGCCATTGCTCCTGCAATAAATGCTGAGAAATATCGGACTGCATGAAAAATCCTTACCAGGCCATATAGTCTGTACAAGTCTGTATGGGCACGCTCAGTCTGACCTCCCATGAGCTCTTGCTACATGTGTGTGTCGAACTCTGGCGAGACCCCCTTCTTATTCCATTTCCTGGTGGTTAAGCATTAAGTGACACTGTTGGTTGAGCGGTTACTGTAGCTAATTTTAGTCACTTGGCTAGCGGAGGTCCCAGAGTCGAATCACATGGGCCTCCCTTTTTTATCATACAATTTGGCGTGCTCTGCTAAGTCTGGTGATGGTTTTGGCAGGCAACCTGCTATATTTGGCGGACCGTTACTAGAATGGTGGAGATGTTGACTATTTCTGGTGCATAGTTGGTGGATGGATACATTTAGTGGTGGAGGAATATGCCACTTGATGCAGGAGCATCATTGCTAAGCGCACAGAGGTGGGACCACTCAACATGTGAGATTTCTTCCAGAACTTCAACGTGGGCAGTTACAACCAATTTCGAAATCCGCCTCCACTCAACGCCAGAATTTACCTTTAGAGGCATGCTTGAACCAGTGCCGAATTTTACCCTTTGAGGCAAGTTTTGAAATTGTAAACAGAGAAGGAGTTTCCACTTCGGCTATGGAAATCGACTGAACTAAGATAGCGTAGGATGAAGTTTAGAGTAGGAAAGTAGCCAGGGGAAACCCTAGAAACATTTTTGAGTTATGTAGAAGTTTGTACACCTAGTTAGGGAGAGAGCTGCAATACAGAGAGAAATTAGTTGTAAGAGAGAACTGCGAGTTAGCAGGAGATCTCAATTTTTGAGTTGTTGTAATTTTGGATGTATTATGTAGCCAATGGGCACTTGTGAATATAACAGAATGGAAAATTAATCCAAATGTGTGGTGTTTGGACTGTGTGCATTTTTCTGTCATCTTCTGTTTTATGAACAAGTGGATGGAACTGCGAATTTTCCCAGTTTCAATTATTTCTCTTCATTGGAAGCTCTATAAGGTGTGCATCGAGCCAGAGAGGAACACCATGGATCTAAGTTATCGAAATACCTCATACGTAAGGAGTGTGAAGGAAATCGAAGTCTGAACTAGACAAAGCTCAGGAGAAATAATACTTTGGAAGTGTTATCGAGATCCAGGAACTCATTCCCTAGAAAAGGCGAAGACCAAGTCTTTGAAGACTTAGAAAATATTCTAAGTTTGAAGCGAGTAAAAGCTCAGGAGGAAGAATGCTATCGAGCATTGGATCGTGGTGGAAAATCCCGTGGACCATCCGATTTGAGGAAGGAGTGCAGTCTTTAATGCTGCATAGATCCAGGGGGGAGATACTGGAGATCTGGAAGGACAGTGGAGAGTCCTCAAGGAGAAACGTCGAAACCCCGTAGGCTGTTTGATCAAGTGGAGCTTTGAGGAAGTTAATGGTGAGGGCTTCTTGACATCCAAAGATTAGGAGGAGTAGTGACCATCGATCATAGGCCAATCTGGACCATTGGTCCATTTCGCAACTTTAGGTACCGCGAGTTGGAAAGACAGAGATCCCTGTCTTCCAGAATCCCGAACCATGAAATCAAAAAATCACGATTCGACCGGAACCATTAATCCCAGGGATCATTGTGAGCCGTTGACCAAATTTCATGACATTTCAGCATTTTGACACTTCGACAACTGGGGATTCCAAGGAGAAGAGACATCCCCTATAACCTGATTTCGTGAAATGCAAAATCCCGAAAGAACATAAGTTGTTGGATCGAGGGAAGCTCACAGCCGTCGATCTCGACAATGGATAAATTTCATAATTTCAGGAATCATAGGGGAAGAGGAACAACTGTTGGTTGTTCGCTTGAGTCCCGAAAAAGCCAAAATTAGTGGGAAACAAGTGGCGTTTACTCGTTGCATTGGAGAAGTCAACCTTCATTGACATTTCAGGTTTCGAGGGTTGAAGAGTCAAGGAACTTGCATCAAGATTCGCGAAGTCATGAATCTGAAATTCATTTTCGGTAAAAGTCTCAATCAGCCCTTTTGGGGTTCGACATTTCAACATTTCAGGCACTTTGCATTGAAAACCCTGAAGTCACAAAACGTGACGTGTCTTTGGAGTACCTTTTTGGGGTTCATCATTTCGGCATTTCGGCAATTCCGAGGACAAGGAGTCGGGGCACTTTGTGTCGAAAACCCCAAAGTCACAAAATGTGAAAACCTGAAAGAATAGGCGCTGCGACATTTCAACATTTTGTCAACTGAGGGTTCCAAGGGACAGAGATATCCCTTGTACCTTGACTTCGTGAAACATCAAAATAAGCGTAGCCATCGATTCGAGAGAGATCTGAGCCGTAGATCTCGAGTCATCAGGATTTCGGCATTTTGGCAACCGGGGATTCTAAGGAGTAGGGAAATCCCTTGTATCCTGATTTCCTGAAAACGCAAAACCTGAAATCATGATTCACGAAAGGCAGGAAGGATAAGTGTGCGGTCACAGCTCTTGGTCGTGTGCTGTGGGAGCTCACGCTTGGTGCTTGGAAAAGCCAACTGAGCATTTGTGGAGGGAGCTGTGTGTTCATTTGAAGGGTTCTAGTTCGGAACCAGAAGATCCATTTCGGCTCTAGAACAAGAAGATCCTGACCGGGAGGTCGCACATCCCTTGAGAGGGATAGGGGCTCTGCATCAGGTGGTATCAGAGCATAAGTTTTTCGTCTATAGACTTCAGGCGAAGGAGAAAAAGAAGGAGACAGAGAACTTGGAACTGTACTCTGTGTGTGATAGATATTTGACATAATTCCGCCAAGAAGAAGAGAGCTTCCTTTAGACAACCGTGCTATACAGAGGGAGATGCGAGAGCTTCGCGCCTGAATGGAAACAATGGAAGTAACACAGATAAAAGAACCTAACATTGGGGATGTCAGTGATGCAAAAAGTGAATAGGTCGAGGTTGAAGAAGCTGCAGGAGAGGATGCTGCAGAAGAATGTTTGTTGAGAGCAGTTGCCAGATTGGGAGGCAGAGCTAAGATAGAGGTCCCCATGTATGAGGGAAATCTAGATGATGAAGAAATGTCGGACTGGATAAGGTCCATGGACAAAAACTTCAACTATGAAGATGACGATGAGGAGAAGAAGGTGAAGCAGGTAGTCACTAGGCTAAAAGGGCATGCAACACTGTGGTGGGACGAACTGCAGGTTGAGAGGAGAAGTAAAGCAAAACAGAGGATAAAGAGTTGGGACAGGATGGTAGCCAAACTGAAGGCTAAGTTCATACCCAAAGACTACCAGATCAATCTGTTCATGAAGCTATAGAACCTGAGACAAAAAGGGATGGCAGTCAAGGAGTACACCGAGGAGTTTTACTGGCTGAACATCAGAACTGGACAAAGGGAGAGAGATGAAGAAAGAGTTGCCAGATATATAAATGGCTTGAGATATGAAATCTAGGATGAGATTAGCATGATGTCAATGAGGACTATGGAAGATGCTTATCAGTTTGCATTGAAGGTAGAGAAGAAGATGGCCAGAAAATAGAACCAGCGAGGAAGAGGTAAAGGCTCGGTCCCAAGAAAAATCAAGGGATTTAACCATGACAGAGAACATCAGTCTAAGGACGAGGCTGAGAAACCACACAATCACTCAGAATGAGGAGAAAGTTCACGAGGAAGATAGAATGGTGGAAGAAACTCTTCTAGAGGAAGAGGCAGAGGAGGAGTAAGGTTCTATAACTGTGGAAAGATAGGGCACATGTCCTGGGAATGTCCCGAGAAGAAGAAGCAAGGAGGAGAAGCACGACGAAGAGATGTTGAAGCAGAAGGAGCAGAGGATGGAGCATCCCTGATGTTGAGAAAATTTCTCTTAAAACCAGAGGCAGAAATTGAAATTCCAGTGCAGAGAAACAATCTCTTCAGGAAAGCTTGCAAGACTAAGGATAAAGTATGCAAGGTGATCATTGAAAGTGGGAGTACTGACAACCTAGTATCCACAGAGATGGTGGAGAAATTGGAGCTAAAGACAACTGCACATCCAAGGCCATACAAATTCTCATGGACGCAAAAAGGACACCAGGTAATGATCACTAAACAATGCCTGCTTGAAATTAAAATAGGAGGATATAAAGATGAAATATCATGTGATGTAATTCCCATGGACGTATGCCACATTTTGTTGGGAAGACCATGGTAGTTTAACAGAAATGTCATTCACAATGGAAGGAAGAATACATATACATTGAAGAAGAATGGTAGGACGCATATGTTGCTACCAATGGAGGAGAAGAGCGCGAAAGAGGAAGCCAACACAAGCATACTTCTCATGAGTGGGAAGGAAATCTTGAAAGAAGTCAAGGAAGAACAAGAGATGTAGTTCACTGTGGTGAGGAAGCCCAGAGTCATCCTTACGAGTACATCAATGGATGATTTACTTGAAGAAGTTCAGGAGCTGCTGGATAATTTTGTTGATATAGTGGTGGATGAGCTGCCAAACGTATTTCTGCCCATCAGGAGTATCAGTCATGATATCGAATTGATACCAGGAGCAAGCCTGCGAAACAAAGCAACGTACAGATTAACACCTCGAGAGAATGAGGAGGTGAGGAACCAAGTCCAAGAGTTGTTGGATAAGGGTTTAGTCAGAGAAAGATTGAGCCCATGTGCAGTACCAACTATGTTAAGCCCAAAGAAAGATGGAGCATGGAGAATGTGCACAGACTCAAGAGCCATCAACAAGATCACCATTAGGTATAGATTTCCTTTACCGAGAATGGATGACTTAATGGATTGCTTAAGTGGAGAAAATTTCTTTTCTAAGATAGATCTGAAAAGTGGATATCACCAGATCAGGATGAGAGAAGGTGATGAATGGAAAACATCCTTTAACACGAATGAAGGTATGTATGAGTGGTTGGTTATGCCATTTGGATTAACGAATGCCCTGAGTAGTTTTATGAGGCTGATGAATGAAATTCTAAAAGATTTCATTGGTAAGTTTGTGGTTGTATATCTGGACGATATACTGATTTTTAGCAGGACTAAAGAGGAGCATTTGAGGCACCTAACACTAGTAATGAGGAAGCTACAACAGGAGAAGCTTCTAATCAATCTGAAGAAGTCCTCTTTTATGAAGACAAAGCTCATTTACTTGGGTTTTGTGATATCTTCGAATGAATTGAAGATGGATCCAAAAAAGGTGAAAGCAATCAGGGGATGGCCATCACCAAGGAGCATGTTCGAAGTAAGGAGCTTTCATGGTTTAGCAAGTTTCTATAGAAAGTTCATTAGAGACATCAGTGGAATTTGTGCACCAATGATGGATACAATGAAGAAGCGGCACAAGTATTTTAAATGGAAAGAGGAGGCTGAAAGGAGCTTCAATATACTGAAGGAGAAGATAATAGAATGACCAATTCTGATCTTGCTGAATTTTGGGAAGACATTTCAGGTAAGATGTGACGCAAGTGGAGTTGCAATAGGAGCAATGTTGAGTTAGGATAACAGACATGTTGCCTATTTCAGCGAGAAGTTGAATGAGACTAAGAGGAAATACTCCACATATGACAAGGAGTTCTATGCCATAATTCAAGCATTGAAGAAATGGACGCATTATCTTGTCCCGCAAGAGTTTTTCTTGTACAACGATAACTAAGCTTCATAATTCATAACCCGACAAGAAAAACTGAATCAGAGGCATGCAAAATGGGTTGAATTTATGAAATTTTTTACTTTTGTCATAAAACATATTGCCGCGAATGCTAACAAAGTTGTTGATACGTTAAGTAGGAGATGTTTAATTCTGCAAGAATTCTAGGTGGAGACCTTGGGGTTTGAACACCTTAAGGATATGTATTGTGATGATACAGATTTCAAGGAGGCCTACGAAGCATGTACAAGACCTGTACTGAGAGATAGAAGTCAGTGGACAAATTATATGGTTCAGGAAGGATTTTTGTTCAGAGGAAATCAATTGTGCATACCAAGATGCTCAATGAGGGACAATATTATGAAGGAGAAGCATAGTGGAGGATTGGCTGGACATTTCGGCCATGTTAAAACATTTGCACAGTTGAGAAGTTCATACTATTGGCCAGGTATGAGAACAAAGGTGATAAAATTTGTGAACAGATGTAGGATCTACCAACATGCAAAGGGGAAAATACAGAACACTGGATTGTATCAACCATTGCCTATACCAGAGAGGCCTTGGGATGCAATAAGCATGGATTTCATGTTGGGATTGCCAAGAACACAAAGGGGATTCAATTTCATATTTTTGGTGGTGGATAGGTTTTCAAAGATGGCACATTTCATCCCATGCCAAAAGACTAGTGATGCAACACATGTTGCAAACCTGTTTTTCAGAGAAGTCGTGACACTTCACGGTCTACCCAGGAGCATCGTCTCAGATAGAGACACAAAATTTGTTGGTCACTTTTGGAGGACGTTGTGGAAGAAGATGGGGATAGATTTTTCCTTTAGCTCAGCTTATCACCCTCAGACAGATGGGTAGACTAAGGTGGTAAATAGAAGTTTGGGAAACTTATTGAGAAGCCTGGTTACTGAACACCATAACCAGTGGGATCAGATTCCGCCACAAGCAGAATTTGCATATAATGACTCAGCAAACAGAAGAACTAGAAGGAGCCCATTCCAAATACTCTATGGAATGCAACCCATGGGAGTGTCTAAGTTAAGGGACTTGGAACAAGGAGAGATCAGAAGAGCTGGAGTAGAGGATTTTGCTGCTGAAATGCATAAACTCCATAGTCAGATCAAAGAACAATTACATAGTTCTAACCAGAAATACAACCACATAGTTGATCAACATCACAGGGAACTTCAATTTGAAGTGGGATATCAAGTTTTAGCACATCTCGGGAAGGAAAGGTTCCCTAGGGGAACATATAACAAATTGAAGATGAAGAAGATAGGACCTTGTAAGATCTTGAGGAAGTTTGATGCAAATGCCTATGAGATCAAGCTACCAGATGGTGTGGGAATTTCACCCATATTCAATGTCTCAGACCTGTATCCTTACAGAAAACACAACACAGAAGGATCAAAATATCAAAGAAAAATTCAGTGGGAGAAGCAAATTCCTGTGGCAGAGAAGCTACAGATGGAGAAGATTAGGGATCAGAGGATTGGTAAGAAAACCAAGAGGAAGACTTATTTTGAGTATCTGGTCAAATGGAAGGGACAGCCAACAGAAGATGCCAGTTGGGAAAATGAAGTTGTTATCCAGAAGAAGGGAAGGTCAGTAGAGGAGCTCATGGATAGGAGTCCATGAATTTTTGTCAAGGGGAGTATGGTGCAGGAGCATCATTGGAAACTACACAGAGGCGGGACCACTCAACAAGTGAGAGTTCTTCCAAAACTTCAACGTGGGTAGTTACAACTGATTTTGGAATCCACCTTCACTCAGTGCCGGAATTTACTTTTGGAGGCATGCTTGAACCAATGATGAATTTTACCATTTGAGGAAAGTTTTGAAATTGTAAGCAGAGCAGGAGTTTCCACTTCGGCTCTAGAAAGCGACTGAACTAAGATAGTTTAGGATGAAGTTTAGAGTAGGCAAGTAGCCAGGGGAAACCCTAGAAACATTTTTGAGTTATGTAGAAGTTTGTACACCTAGTTAGGGAGAGAGCTGCAATACAGAGAGAAATTAGTTGTAAGAGAGAACTGCGAGTTAGTAGGAGATCTCAATTTTTGAGTTGCTGTAATTTCGGATGTATTATGTAGCCAGTGGGCACTTGTGAATATAAAAAAATGGAAAATTGATCCAAATGTGTGGTGTTTGGACCGTGTGCAATTTCCTATCATTTTTGTTTTATGAACAAGTGGATGGAACTGTGAATTTTCCCAGTTTCAATTGTTTGTCTTCATTGAAAGCTCTACAAGGTGTGCATTGAGCCAGAGAGGAACACCGTGGATCTGAGTTATCAAAATCCATCAGATGCAAGGAGTGCGCGGGAAATAGAATTCTGAACCAAACAAAGCTCAGGAGGAATAACACTTCGAAAGTGTTATCAAGATCCAGGAACTCATTCCTTGGAAGAGGCGAAGACCGAGTATTCGAAGACTTAGAAAATCTTCTAAGTCTGAAGCGAGTAAAAGATCAGGAGGAACAACATCGTCGAGCATTGGATCGTGGTGGAAAATCCCATGGACTGTTCGATTTGACAAAGGAGCACAGGCTTTAATGCTGCATAGATCCAGGAGGGGAGATCCCAGAGATCTGGATGGACGGTGGAGAGTCTTCAAGGAGAAACGCTAAAACCTTGCAGGCCATTGGATCAGGTGGAGCTACGAGGAGGTTAGCAGCGATGGCTTCTTGTCTTCCAAAGTGTTAGCGCAAATTATTGCAAGATGGTGTTCTCTTCTGGTTTCGGGCCACTGGTGTAAATGTATGGAAGAGGGGTTTGAAAACCATTCAAACGTGTTTTATTCAAAGGATGCAACCTAAGCGTCGAGCACAGCCCACAGGAGAAGTCCATTTTGGGCTTAAAATCAAGCGAGCGAGCAGTCTGATTTCAACAGCAAGGATCAATTAACAGAGCAGATCGATGGTGGGAGGGAAATCGTGGTTAGCAGAGTTGCACCAAGATTAGCGCAATGGATAGCGCTATATTACATTCAAGAAAGGATGTTAACCATCCATCCAAAGGGACGCATGGCGCAAGATCTAGTCACATCGACATTTTGACATTCGAAAGTTAAAAGGATAAGGGCTCCTCATCATTTCACATCTCGAAACGTCGAACCCTGAAATGCTAAAAGCACCTAGATTCGGGCCCACACCCAAAGTTGGGCCCACGGTCATAGTGCCCGGTCAGAGAGGAATAGGCCTAGGGAAAAGGTGCTAGCGTGCACCATGTGATGAGATGGGTCCCAAAACGCCGACGTCATTTCAACTGTCTGATCCAGGGATGCGTGGTGCAAGATCTAATCACATCGGCATGTCGGCATTCAAGAGTTCAAAGGGTAAGGGTTCCTCGGCATTTCACATCTCGAAACCCTGAACCCTGAAGCACTGAAAGTGCCTTTGAAGATAAGCGCAGGGTCATGGCCCGTGGTCACTTGGGGAAATAGAAAGAGTTGTACAAAGGGGGCCAAAAGTGCTGAGTTGAGTTTCAGAAGGGGGGCACCGTGTTCTCTAGGTGCCAGTTTGACTTGATATCAATCCTGATACCTGCTTGGAGTGAATGAAGAAGAGAGCGGGTGGTTGAAACCTTGCCTCACTCATTAATTGCAGGGTATGGATGTCCCGGTAGGAAGTCTGCCCGAGATGGTCCTCTATGCTTTCTTTTTCCCACAGAAGCCATGCCGAGTCCTCGACTCACCAGGGAAGTCTGCGCATGCTAATTCATCATTTAAGGGCTCAGATACCCCCTAGCATGAGCCATGTAGAGTTAAGGTGGCGTATGACGGAGGAGTGCAGGCTATATTTGATTGAAGAGACGCCCCATACTGAAAGTCTAGGAGGCCTCTGTTGGGAAAATGTTTAGGAGTATATGTACTTAGTTTAGTTTTATTTTAAAGGATTGATGGTAGAGCAAAGCTCCCAATTGTAAAGCTTTAATCCAGCCTCTAGTTCTCTGGTTATAAAAGAACATTTGAGACTTCTTGTTTAATGGCAGCCAAATTCTTCTTTTCCTCTTTTCCTCTGAATCTAAGATCCCAGGCATGAATGATCCAGTCGGGTGTTGCATTGCTATATTATGTAGATTTGATATTATCAGTTCTGCAATCTTCTTAGGTTCATTTTGAATCTTATTTGGCTCTGAGAGGATCTCACATCCGAGACTTTTCTTCTTTTGTGAAGACTGTTGGAAGACCTGATGTCCAGAGCAAACCTTGTTTCTCCTCTCTTCCCTCCAAATACTCACCACTATTATTATACTGGCTTAAGTTAGGTCAAGACCTCATGTGTTACTATTGTTCCAGCCCAATTTTCTGAGTTATAACAATATTTTTCCAAGTTTACTTCCATCTGATCACCCCTTTATAAACAAATCGTGACATAAAACTGATGGGCATCGGGCTCTACTCCTACTGCAATCCAAGAGTGACTTCCAACGCCAACATTTTTGACGTCGTTGTTGGGGACAAAGTTGAAAATTTTCCCTGGGATTGAACGACATTGAGCCTTTGATTCTGAAGGTGCATCAGGCATTAGAGCCCTTGATGATTGCTACTGTGCACCTGGTGACTCCATTGTGATGACTCCACTGGAGCGAACCTGTTGTTTTAGTTGTGGCTTCCAGAGGCAGACACATGCGGTCCCATCCACAACTGCCTCTAGCTACGCTTGAAGCTGAGTCACAGGAGAATTTTAGAAAAGGAAAGGCCCCTCAAGGAGAAGCTTCCACTGCCAAACCAGGTAATTTTCTGTCTCCTTTTGTAGAAACCCATTTTTCTTCTCCTCAGCTTTGCAACAGACCGTATTCCGAAGCCTCTAGTTTCCTGAATTTCAGAAGTGTTCCTGCCGAGTTGTCTCCTCCTGGTTTTGCACTAGAGGGAGAAACCCTTGTAACTTCCCTTACCCCTATAAGCCTATTTCTAGTATCCCCGGTTCAAGCTCCTTCCCCTCCGAGTTCTCCTCCACCTAATATCCCTATGGCAGGATAAAATCCCCCTATGACCAGAATGGAAGCTATTATAGCTGCTAGGTATGCTCCCCTTGTGTTACCTTAGCCTCTCAATGCCCTTCCAGCAGATGGTTACCTCAAGCAGCTTCCCAAGTTCACAGGTGAGGGGGACATAACTGCAGAAGAACACCTTGAATCCTTCTACAGTTTTACAGACGATCATGTTATCATGCATGCAGATGTATGGATGAGGATTTTCATCCATAGTCTCGAAGGCGAGGCTAGAAAATGGTTTAGGGCCCTGCCTCTTGGATCTATTGATGGGATTGAGGCTTTGGATAGTGCCTTTTTAAGACAGTGGGGAGACAAAAAGGACTTTATGTATTACATGATTGAGTTTGGGTCTTTGAAGAGAAAGGAAGGAGAGTCTGTCTCTGAATTCTCCAAAAGATTTAATAAAATGTACAATAAAATCCCCACCGAGATAAAGCCCTCCGAAGCCTCTGCAAAGATCACTTATTCCAGCGCTTTTGATCCTGATTTATGCCTCCTGCTCAGGGAAAGGAGAGCCACCACTCTGGCTCACATGTGGGATGCATCTGTGGAAGTAGAGTCTAACATATTGGCTGTTGACCGTCTCAGGAATAAGGCTGACAGAGATGTATCCAGGAGAAGAACAGAGGCCTTCCCATCCCATTCCTCTCCCCTTCCCCTTTAGACAGATGAGGTAGCTAAAGTACTGAGGGGAAGCCCATGTACAGAAACCCCCAGAATACTGATAACATAGGTTTCAGGAGGCCTGGTAACAATATGCCACAGACTTTGCTAAAGGAACAAAGAAGCAGAGACAGGGATGATCAGAGGATTCAAACCCCTCTCCAGAATAGCCTAGTTGCTCATGAGGAAGGGGAGGAGGTGGAGGAACTCGACCCTGAGATCCACTGCATCGAGGACACTTCCTCGTTTCCTCATTTGACTCAATCTGCATATGAAGAATCCCTTATCAACACTCAAATCAACAAGTTGAGTAAAGGGGAAAAGGCCAGCCACACTCCTAACAGATACAATCTCAAGTCAAAAAAGAAAGAAGGGAATTTTAATAGCCAAGATCAGCGCCTCATAGCGGAAAGGCCTACTAAAGCTGAAGCAACCACTACTAAAGAAAAGAAAACTTAGAATGCTTTTCCAGCAGCCAAGGAACCTGTCTTCGAGGAAAGGGAAGCTCCTAAGTCTCTCTTCTCCTTCAGTTTTGAGAATGAGATTCAGAAGATTAGAATTCCTGTACCCCTATCCAAACTAGTTAAAAATGAAGATTTCAAAAAATCCCTCTCCAAGCTGCTTCAATCTGAGCCCCCCCATCCTTCCACAGACTCAATAAATCTCCAAGATGAAAATCCAGCAGTCGTCCCAGGTCGCATGGTAGAAGATAGATATGATTCATCCCCTCCTTTCTACACATCCCTGAACATACATGATAAAGTGCTGCATAATTGTCTCATGGATTCAGGGGCCTCCCATAACCTTTTGCCTAAAGTAGTAATGGAAGAATTCGAACTGGAGGTGACAAAGACTTATCATGATTTGTACTCTTTCAATTCAAGGAGGGTGCAATGCCTTGGAGTTATCAAAGACTTGGTGGTCTCTCTGTTCCAGCTGCCAATGAAGAGTTTGGTCATGGACATTTTAGTGGCCGATGTTCCTCCCAAGTTCAGCATGCTACTGTCAAGATCTTGGATTAAAAAGCTTGGAGGAACATTACAGATGGATCTCACATATGATACTATTCCAATTTTTGGAGGGGAACACATGACGATATACAGAGAATACTAGCTAGCCTACATTGTTAGCGATGAGGAAAACCCTACCAATCACCCTATCTTTGCGATAGACATTGATTTGGGATCTAGTTTGTTACAACTCACTGATGCTCCTGAAGCCCCTTTCCAAATCAGAAAGCAACCCTTATTTAATCACGGGACACCTCCTCCAACCACCTATGTTTGGAAAATGTTTTTCGATGGATCTTCTTCTAGCGAAGGCACTGGCGCTGGAGTGGTCTTTGTGTGACCTTGTTAGGAAACCATATCTCTGTCATACAAGCATGAATTTGAAGCAACTAATAATGTGGCAGAATATGAAGCTCTTGTTCTAGGTTTAAGGGATGCAAAAGAAATGGGGATTGAGGAAGTAGCAGAGTTTGGAGATGCTGAGTTGATTATCCGGCAAGTAAAAAACTCTTACCAGACTAAGCATCCTCGGCTCAGAGCTTACAGAGAGGAGGTACAGGACCTGATTGACAATTTCTTCTTAGCCTTCAACATCTCTTTTATTCCAAGGGAGAAAAATGCTTTGGCCGATTCTTTAGTTGTTTCAGCTAGCCAGTTCAAGATCCCTTTGTTGTCTATGGTCAAATATGATGTTGAGATAAAATATAGGCCCTCTGTACCGGACAATGTCAAGCATTAGAAGGTATTCAGAGATGATCTTGAAATCGAAAAATTTCTCCAATTTGTTGATGAATTTTCTGCGTTACACATTGATCAGGATCCTGACCTTGAAGGTGAACCTTACCTTAAGGTGCTTTTAAATGAAATTGCTTATCACCAGATTATTCAGCTGCCTAGCAATCACATTCTGAGGGGACTAGTTCCTTTAGAAAGATTGTTCGATGGGAATGATGTGGCAGTAAAGGTTAGGGTTTCAGATGAATATGATGACACAGCTGAGTGCAACATTGGCACACAGGAGGAGACTAAGTTTGTCAAGTTGTCGAGTAGTTTGACCAGAGAACAGAGGGCCGAATATACCGAGTTATTAAGAGAATTTGCTGATGTGTTTGCATGGACCTATGAAGACCTCAAAACATATGACACATCTGTCATTGAACACAAGATCCCACTGAAGGAGGAGGCTAGGCCATTTAGGTAGAAGCTAAGACAGATAAATCCCATGTTGTTGCTTGTCATGGAAAAAGAAGTGAAGAAGTTGTTAGATGCCCAAATCATTGTCCCCTTAAGATATTTTGAATGGGTGGCCAATTTGGTCCCAGTAAGAAAGAAAAGTGGTGAAATCAAGCTTTGTGTCAACTTTAGGAATTTGAACAGAAGCTCAAGAAAGGACAATTACCCCCTACCTAAGATGGAACACATATTGCAGAGGGTAACTGGTGCATCCAGGATATCCATGATTGATGGATTTTCTGGCTATAATCAGATATCAATCATGCCCGAGGACAGGGAAAAGACAACCTTCACCACTCCTTGGGGCACATTCGTGTATGCCAAAATGTCGTTTGGACTAATGAATGCAGGAGCAACATTTCAGCGATCCATGGACATATCCTTCATCGAGGAGAAAGACCAGTTTGTGGTGATCTATATCGATGACATCACAGTCTTCTCCAAGTCTGATAAAGAGCACTACAATCACTTAAGGAAAGTTTTCTCGAAATGCCGGAGGTTTGGTCTTTCCCTAAATCCCAAGAAATCTTTGTTTGCTATGATGGAGGAAAAGTTGTTAGGCCATGTAGTATCAGCAGAAGGAATGAGAATTGATCCCAGCAGAGTAGAGGCAATTCAGACCCTATCACTTCCCAGGTCTAAAAAGGAAGTCCAGGCCTTTTTAGGAAAGATTAACTTTTTGAGGAGGTTCGTCTCAAATTTTACTGAACTGGTGAAACACATCACATCCATGCTCAGAAAGGGAAATGAAGTGAAGTGGACCACTGAGCCCAGGGAATATTTTGTCCAAATAAAAAGGGCACTGACTGAGGCACCTGTGCTGATCAGTCCTCACTATTCCAAACCCTTCCTAGTTTTTTCTTTTTCTTCTTTTGATACAATAACAGTGGTTTTATTGCAAAAAAATGAGGAAGGGTGAGAACAACCCATTGCCTTCTTCAGTAAAGCATTAAGAGATGCAGAAATCAGGTATGAAATCATGGAGAAGCAAGCCTATGCCTTGGTGAAAGCTCTCAAAGCTTTCAAAGTCTATGTCTTGCACTCAAAGGTGACCGCATACGTTCCTTCAGCCTCTGTGAAGGACATCCTTGTACAACCCGACATAGATGGGAGAAGGGGTAAATGGATTGCTAAGATCCTTGAGTTTGACCTGGAAATAAAGCCCACCAAGTTGGTTAAGGGGCATGGTTTAGCCAAGCTACTGGATGAATCTAATTGTAGAGCCTTGGGGGTTAATCTGTTCAATACTTGCTCGGGAACTCAGCAAGATTAGTTACCCAGCCAAAGCTCTCAAGACAATCTGTCACTAATAGAATGCACCTAGTATCGAGACATTTTGTACTTTTTTTAGAATTTGAAGCCCCCTGATGGAATGGGTAAAAGTAAGGTGAGATTTTTAAAACTCAAAGCGGTCAAATATTGCCTCATTGACCAGGTCTTGTACTGGAGAGACCCTCTAAGGGTGTTGCTGAGATGTCTGAGCCCACAGGAAGCCCAGAAAGTTATGTTAGAGTTCCATGGTGGCCTTTGTGGGGGGAATCATTTTTGGAAGACCATAGCTCATAAAATTCTTAGGGATGTGTATTATTGGCCCACCTTGTTCACTGACGTCTGTAAAGAAGTCATAGCTTGTATCAAATGCCAAAGGTTTTCAGGAAAGAAGGAGGTCAACTCACTGCCACTAAAGCATGTGGTAGTTTCAACACCTTTTCAATAGTGGGGGTTGGACTTCATTGGGGAGATTCACCCTCCTTCAAGTGGCCAGCATAGATGGATCCTGACTATGAAAAACTATTTCACTAAGTGGATAGAAGTGGCCCCCACCAGGAGTGCTTCTCACAAGGTTATTATCAGCTTCCTAGAAGATATCATAGCCAGATTTGGCTGTCACAGCAGAATTGTCACTGATAATGCTGCTTCTTTCAAGTCTGAGCCTTTGATTAAGTTCTGTGAGCAGTTCAAAATTCCACTGATTCACTCCACCTCCTATTATCCTCAAGGAAATGGACTGGCAGAATCCTCCAATAAAATCCTAATCAAGCTCATTAAAAAATTATTGGAAGACAATAAGAGGGCTTGGGACTCAAATCTCAAATTCTCTCTATGGGCCGATCGAGTGACAATGAAGAAGTCCCTGGGAAACTCACCTTTTCAGCTGGTCTACGAAACAGAGGTGGTTTTTCCCACTCAGCTCGCCTTACCTGTGGTGAAGTTCTTTCAAGATTATGAAGGTGAGCTGGATCATATGGTCAGAAGGATTCATCAGATAGTGGAAGCACACCAGATCAGGGAGCAGGTGGTGGACACAGCTCACAGTCATCAGCAGAAGGTCAAACTGGCTTTTGACAGGAAGGTCAGGAAGAAGGAGTTTGAGATCGGGGATTTTGTGATTAAGTGGGATCCACCCAGACAGGATAAAGGAAAACACATAAATTTTGACGCCCTCTGGATCAGGCCCTTCAGAATCTTCGAGGTTTTCCCAAATAACACGTACAAGTTGCAAGATCTGGAGGGTGAGGAGGCTTTTAGCAGCCCAGTAAATGGGCATTTTCTAAAGAAATGTTTTGTTTGAGCCTTAGACGACTCCTATGTTTGTAAATATTGTCCTTTTGGTTCTTTGTTCATTTTTTGTCTTAATAAATGACTCCATAGACCAACAGCAAGGGACTGAAGCTGCAAATGAGTTCTTAGAGCATCACAGGGACGACTAATCAAGCGAGCGAGTAGTCTGATTTCAATGGCAAGGATAAATTGACAGAGCATATCGACGGTCGGTGGGAAATCACGGTTAGCGGAGTTTCACCAGGATTAGCACAATGGATAGCGCTATATTACATTCAAGAAAGGATATTAGCCGTCCATCCAAAGGGACGCGTGGTGCAAGATCTAGTCACGTCGGCATTTCAGCATTCGAGAGTTCAAAGGGTAAGGGCTCCTCGTCATTTCACATCTCGAAACCCTGAACCCTGAAACGCCGAAAGTGGCCAGAGTCGGGCCCACGGTCATAGCACCTGGTCACAGATGAATAGGCCTGGGGAAAAGGAACTAGCGCACACCATGTGATGAGATGGGTCCCAAAACACTGACATCATTTCAACCATCTGATCCTGGGATGCGTGGTGCAAGATCTAATCACATCGACATGTCAGCATTTGAGAGTTCAAAGGGTAAGGGCTCCTCAAAATTTCACATCTCAAAACCCCAAACCTTGAAGCACCGAAAGCGCCTTTGAAGATAAGCGTAGGGTCATGGCCCGTGGTCACTTGGGGAAATAGAAAGAGTTGTACAAAGGGGGCCAAAAGTGCCAAGTTGAGTTTCATAAGAGGGGCACTGTGTTCTCTAGGTGCCAGTTTGACTTGATCTCAATCCTGATACTTGCTTGGAGTGAATGAAGAAGAGAGGGGGTGGTTGAAACCTCGCCTCACTCATTAATTGCAGGGTATGGATGTCCCGACAGGAAGTCTGCTCGAGATGGTCCTCTATTCTTTCTTTTTCCCATAGAAGCCATGCCGAGTCCTCGACTCACCAGGGAAGTCTGCGCATGCTAATTAAGCATTTAAGGGCTCATCTACCTCCTGGAACGAGCCATGTGACGGAGGAGTGCAGGCCAGATTTGATTGAAGAGACGCCCCATCCTGAAAGTCTAAGAGGCCTCTGTTGGGAAAATGTTTAGGAGTATATGTACTTAGTGTAGTTTTTTTTTTTTAAGGATCGATGGTAGAGAAAAGCTCCCAATTGTAAAGGTTTAATCCAGCCTCTGGTTCTCTGGTTATAGAAGAACATTTGAGACTTCTTGTTTAATGGCAACCAACTTTTTCTTTTCCTCTTTTCCTCTGAATCTAAGATCCTGGGCATGAATGATCCAGTCCGGTGTTGCATTGCTATATTATGTAGGTTTGATATTATCAGTTCTGCAATCTTCTTAGGTTCATTTTGAAGTTTATTCAGCTCTGAGAGGATCTCACAGCCAAGACTTTTCCTCTTTTGTGAAGACTACCGGAAGACCAGATGTCCAGAGAAGACCTTGTTTCTCCTCGCTTCCCTCCAAATACTCACCACTATTATTAGTACTGGCTTAAGTTAGGTCAAGACCTCATGTGTTACTGTTGTTCCAGCCCATCTTTCTAAGTTATAACGATATTTTTCTGAGTTTACTTCCATCTGATCACCCCTTTATAAACAAATCGTGACATAAAACTGATGGGCGTCAGGCTCTGCTCCTGCTGCAATCTAGGAGTGACTTGCAACACCAACACAAAGCTCAGGAGGAGTAGTGATCATCGATCACATATCGATTTGGAATTTTGGTCCATTTCGCGACTTCGGGTACTGCGATTTGGAAAGACAGAGATCCTTGTCTTTCAGAATCCTGAACCACGAAATCGGGAAATCATGATTCGACCAGAACCGTCGATCGCAGGGATCATTGTGAGCCATTGATCGAACGCCGAGACATTTTGGTGTTTCAGCACTTTGGCAACTGGGGATTCCAAGAAGCAGAGACATCCCCTGTATCTTGATTTCATGAAATGAGAAATCCCGAAAGAACGTAAGTTGTTGGATCGAGGGAAGCTCACAGCCATCAATCTTGACAAAGGAGAAATTTCAGAATTTGGGGAATCATAGGGGAAGAGGAACGACTATTGGTTGTTCGCTCGAGTCCCGAAAAAGATTAAATTAGTGGGAAATAGGTTGTGTGTACTCGTCACATTGGAAAATTCAACCTTCATTGACATTTCAGGTTTCGGTGGTTGAAGATTCAAGTAACTTGCATCAGGATTCGCGAAGTCATGAAATCCGAAATTCCTTTTCGGTAAAAGTCTCGATCATCCCTTTCAGGGTTTGACATTTTGGCAATTCCAAGGACAAGGAGCCAGGGCACTTTGCATTGAAAACCCCGAAGTCACGAAACGCGACGTGTCTTTGGAGTACCCTTTTGGGGTTCGGCATTTCGGCATTTCGGTAATTTCGAGGACAAGGAGCCAGGGCATTTCGCGTCGAAAACCCCGAAGTCGCGAAACGCAAAAACCTGAAAGAACAGGCACTAGGACATTTCGGCATTTCGACAACTGAGGGTTCCAAGGGGCTAGGATATCCCTTGTACCCGACTTTGTGAATGGTGAAATGCCGAAATAAGCGTAGCTGTTGATCTGAGAGAGATCTGAGCCGTAGATCTCAGGTCATCGGGATTTCAGCATTTCGGAAACTAGGGATTCCAAGGAGTAGGGAAATCCCTTGTATCCTGATTTCCCAAAAATGCAAAACCTAAAATAGAAATTCACGAAAGGCAAGAAGGATAAGTGTGTCGTCATAGCTCTTGGTCGTGTGCTCTGGGAGCTCACGCTTGGTGCTTGGAAAAGCCAACTGAGCATTTGTGGAGGGACCTGTGTGTTCATTCGAAGGGTTCCAGTTCGGATCCAGAAGAGCCATTTCAGCTCTGGAACCAGAATATTCTGACCGGGAGGTCACGCAACCGTTGAGAGGGTTAGGGGGTCTGCATCACCACTAAAATGGAGGAACCGTCGCCATATTTGGTGGGGTATTTTAATATATATTTTTATTTAATTTTTTTGTCAAGGAACCTCCTTGTGCATTTCGGGGGTGCCATGTGGCACCCTCCTATTAGGCCATGTTGCATCCACTGATTTGACCAACTATGCATGATGACATCACCTTGGGACACATGGCACCTTATGGGGTGGTTCCATGTAGCATCACCTGGGGGTGCCATGTGGCACATTTTTACGCATCCACATGGTGCCCTGAGAAGCACAAATCCGAGTAACACGTGGCAGCCTCTGGTGATGCCACGTGGCATGTTGAAGTCATCATGACACATGTCATCCTTTGTTCTTTCCATGTAGGTTGTACAGACACTGACATCATCTGTATTGATGCTGACATCAACAGTATGGATGTTGACTCATCCCTACTGACTGGGTTGGGTTGAATAAAACTTTGAACGCTTATATATTTCGATCTGTAACTCTGTTTGATGAGTCCTTTGCACCATTAGAAATCTTGTGGCGTGATCTTTGCGATCATGTTGTTTTCACTAAGTTTTAGGAAATTTGAATTTTTCACTTTTTCTGCCTGTTGAGGCCATTTTGAGCCTCCTGGGACACTTCTGAAACTTCTGTGATGTTCCCTATATCCATCTGGATCAACAACACACGGAAATGACTGCATAAATCAACTATAATGTCAAGTATGCTATATAAAATAAAATGCTAACAAGACAAGATGCTTTATCTTTTTGTCGTCAAATATTTTCAAGACATTAATTCGATGAGAAAAGAATATTTCTATTAAAATATGATCAACAGTAGTGTATGAATAAAAAACTTTCATGTCAACATGTCTCGGAACCAAGAAACTAATTCCCTTCCAGCTAGGCCTCCATCACTTCAATCCTCCACCAAACGAAATCTCATATAAGAGAGACAATGAGGTTCTCTTTCAAAGAGGGAAGAGCTTGGGGGATGAACAATGTGTTTAGACTTAAAAGGAAAAAGGGATGCAAACTCAATATGAAGTGAATAACTTCTCCAGAGTAACTTTTCTCTCAAAGTTGAATTCTTCTCCCTTCTCCACATCTCGGATATGTCTCATTTATATCCTTCAAATGGAACTTAAGGGCCAATTCAAAATGTTTCCAGTATATGGAAGGTCAAGGATCATGGATCGTGTGATGTGACATGGAAACCCGAGACCATTTTTTAAATTTTGGGCAAAAAACCCGATGTACGTGGGTTTTTAATGGTGCAACCTGCATATATGCATGATGTATAGTTGTTAGGGCACATATATGTGGAAAAATACATTTTTTATCTCTGGGAATTGCAGAAAGGGACTTCAATTCTGCATAGGGAAATGGAAAAGGCCTTTTAAGCAAGTTGTATTGGGTGAGTAAAATCTTGCTATAACATATGCCCTCTAATGTGTGAGGTTAGAAGAGTATCTATGATGGCCAAAATACATTATAACTCCTAGAAGTGGAGTAATGGAGACCCAACTGGACGAACTAGTTGCTCATAAGAATATTACAATTCATAATGACTTTGTACACATGGATGCCAATTTGAATTAGAATGCAGATCCATGTGGAAATATACCAAACAATTGTTCATGGCCACGAATAGGAAATATAACGATAGATACATGCCATAGGTTGTCATAGTCATGAACAAGGCCCAGTGAAAGCCACTCTCAAAATCAATTTGAAGATATCTATATACAATGGAGTACAATTTGATCTCCCATGATCATTAAATTCAAATAGTTGTTGGTCCAATGAATGATAGCAACAACCTAGAAAAACTACGACTATGAACTGATGTTTTCAAGTCTTCTACATGATCTGCCAAAGGTGCAAGTCTACATCATGCGAATAAAGGAGTTAAGGTCGAACATAATGAGACTTCATTTGATTAACGTTCATTAAGGTATACCATTAACAAATGTGAGACATCCTACCGATAATGAAAGTATGTATCAAGGCATCGAGTACATTCTTACAAGTGTGAATAAAGGAGTTGAGTTCGAACACTTGAAGAATCCATTGATCAGGAGACATTGATGTATTCCCAACTATCGATGGCGATAGAACCTTCCACTAATGACTGCAAGCCTCTAGGTACTCATAGGACACTAGTCCTTGTTTCCAGAATAGATGAGATGAAGTCAATGGAATGAGACCCACTAAAAGGAGATCATTAAGGCATCTCTCATTAGTCAGCACGAGGTACAAAGCAATAGCTTGATGATTTGGAGGAACTTGGACGAAGAACATGTTCACGAACTAAGGACCATGTGTGTCTTTCGCATGCACCAAATGCAAGAAGTGCATGAAAAATACCCTCTGAATAGAATAAAATAATGAAAACTACTGAAAAAGGTAAGGAAACCACCAATAAGGCTAATGGAATCCAAGAAACTACACGAATCCTAGCGTGTGAATAAATTTCTTTCCGTTGAACACAAGGGAAACTCCCCAATAAGAAACCAATGAGGAGATGTCAATTGTTGGTTTCAAGGTTACCAACATATAATGAAAGTAGGACCAGGGTGCATGGTAGGATTGCAACTTCATCTAACTCTGAGACACACTGAGGGTATGTCTGACATGCAAAGTCAATATTTTTGAGAAATGGGTGACAGGGGCTGAAAGAAATCATTGGAACAAGAGCATGAGATATATGGAGGACTTTGACAGCATAGACTCATAGATGAAACTTTTTGATGTAGGAGGCACCAATCAAACTCTCCATAGGGATTGGAAAAGTAACTGGTTGGAGGACTAAACTCTAAGTAACAAGCTCAACATCCTAAGTTAATTCTAAACCCAAACTTTGTATGACAAATGGACTCAAAAGTTTGTTCTTTGTTCAAAGGAAACAAGACTACTGCCAACATGAGATAATATTATTTTCCCGCTCATCTTTTTTTTTCTCATAGTTAAATG
>JZKD02S2022189.1:1871339-1883867 GCA_000966675.3 Picea glauca
CAAATTTAAGATGATACAGAAGTGGAAATTTTAACCAAAGATTCCTTACTAATTTCTGTAAATGGCCTCCAGATTTCAAGGTATGAAACATTAAATAAAAACAATTATAGCGAAATCATCTTTTTTTTTCTCATAGTTAAATGAATGCTATGATACAGAGGAGGAAACAAGTGGCACAAGTAAGCAACTAGTTCCAACAGTGGAATGTACCTATGCTCAATGCAAGGAGGTGCATGAACGATATGGAAACTCAAGGGAATGTTTCCTCGTAAGTTAGAGGGTGTCAAGATGCAAAGGATATAAACAAGGTTCTGCTTGGATGATGATGAAAACTACTGAGATAATAGGATTATAATGCGAAAGAGGGAACTGGCAATAGGCTCAATATTGCAAAAAAAAGAGTGAGATGCAATTACAAATTAACTCCAAAGAATGTCCTTTTTCGTAAATTTAGTCCCATAGGCCCGAAAAAGTATAAAACAATACCGAGGATAACTCTTCTAGCCACTAGTGACTAGAGTGTTCCTTATTTGAAATTTGTCTACTTGTTCCGAAAAAGGGTTAAACTTACACCAAATAGACTTCATTTCAAATCCAATTAATGAGTGTGAAAGACACAATTTCACTCGACAATATTCTCGCTTTTTTAGAGAGTCGAAAAAGAGCTTAAACAAGACTTGGGAATGTTGTTCTAAGAAAAATATCATGGCGGAGGTCAAGGCTCCTGTGTAGTAGTTCTATCGAAAGTCGACAACTCATAGACAACTGACACAAGATTGGGAAAACCAAAATCTTTCCAAGACAAGGAGGATAAAATACTTGCAGAGGTTACCTTATCTACAATATATCGAAGAATGCCCCTTATCTGGAAGGGTGTAGAATAAGGAAGTCGAGCCTCTACAAGATCATTCCAATACAAGAAAACCACCCTAGGACTTAAAGGGAGCGTACTGAAGGAAAGTGGAATGCTCCCTTTTTTAGAAGGTACAGAATCAAAAATGCTAAGGACATGGTCGAAAGATGCATCACCTCCCAAAAGAAGATTAGGATTGACCGATGATTGCATCGGCAATGCCACTTCCTTAGACTTGTCACTCTCCAAGAGAAGAGTGATATCGGCCAAATATTCCATTGACATAGCCACTTCTTCAACCGTTGGTTGAAAAGGATGAAATACAACAAGGTCAAGAGATGCATTACCCCCAAAAATAGGAGTGGTGTCAGTCGAAGATTGCATCGACGTGACCGCTGGTTGAACAGGATGTGAGACAACAAGGTCAAGAGACACATCACCCCCAAAGAGAAGAGGGGTGTTAGCCAAATATTTCATCGACACAACCACTGTATCAGCCAAAGAAGGTTTGGAAACCAAAGACGACTTAGAACCTAAAGGGCCCCCAGGAAAGGACCACGCTTCTTGTACCATAGAAATAGCAGGGCACAAACGAGTAAGGTGATATCCTTTGCAAATCCTATAAAGGAACTTGGGCTTAAATGTTATACATCTAGGCTTCTCAATCATATGAATTCCCCCATCATGACTTGTAGTGGCTGGTGACATGCTCCCAGCATGACTTGCATAGGCTAGTAGAAGATCTCCAACATGACTAGCAAAGGTTGGTGACAGACCTTCAACTTGACTAGAAGTGGTTGATGATGAACCCCCAACATGACTAGCATAGGTTTATGATGAACCCCCAACAAGACTAGCATAGGTTGGTGATTAATCCCCAATATAACTAGCATAGGTTGGTGATGTATGTACAGTGTGACTAGCAGTGACTAGATTTTTGCCCCCATCATAACTTGCAGCGATTGGTTTCATCTCTTCAACATGACTTGTAGAGATTGTTGACCTATCTCCAACATGACTATCAAAGGTTGGTGACCAATCTCCAACATGACTATCAAAGGTTGGTGACCAATCTCCAACATGACTAGTAGAGGTTGGTGATATAATTCCAGTATGACTTGCAGTGATTGGACTGGCGATGGTTGGTTGCGACATTTAAGACCAAGGTTCCGGGAAAGACTCATTTTGAGAAGGCTAGGAAGGGTTCAGGTATACATCATGGCCCTATTTGGCAGGATAGTATCCTCCTCCAAACTAATTCATAAATGGTGGTAAGGTCATCATCACTGAGGTAGCCGCTTGTAAAGAGAATGTGACATGACAAGGGTTACTCAGGTGAGGATATATGTTTCCCCCAAATGAAGGAACTCCATGAAGGGGGTTTCCCATACTATCAAACTCACTTCCCCTAGATGAAACACCAGAGGACAGATGGAGGTACACCATGGTAAAAGCATTCATAGGAACCGACAGAGTGGAAGAAGGATATATGGAAAGGATGTAATAAGTAGAAATATCTCCCATTTGAGCACTTGATCCTGGAAAAGTAAAGCTAGGAATAGATCTATCGGAAGGAAGATTCCAACCTCCTACCATAAGAGTTGGTTGAGGGATATGACTCCCACCAAATGAAAAAGGATAATAAAAAGGCATCATGCCTCGAGACCCAAAACTAAGATTCACATAAGAAGATGAGACAGAGGATGGAGAGTGCGAAGACATGTCTGGAATACCAAGAGAAAAATGATTAGATACCCAAGGTATTGGATGAGTATCATAATTCATCATATTACTCATAAATACACAAGGATTCATCCCCATGGAATGAGAAAATACCATGGGTTGGGTAGCACTAACTGAGGGAGTCATGGGGGCTCCACTAACCATAATAATGAAAACTCACGACACAATACAAAATCCTAAGTCCAACTAATAATAAAAGAGCAAACCAAAGTAAAGAAAAAATGTCAATGTACACAAACATGATATAGTGGCTGAAAAGGGGCCTCCCTCACTAAAGTAGGTATGCCTTGCCCAAGAGTGACCTAAGACTCCCTTCAAAAGATCAGAGGTATCATAATCAGTTATAAGGGCCCTCGTGGGCTTAACAACGTAGTCATTCAGATCCCCCTGGAGAGGTAATCCTCCATAAAGGTTGTGTGTTTTCCGACCCTTATCTGACTCATGGTACTTGCAAAACAACCCCTGCAAGTAACCTATGTGGTTACCTATGTCAAGCAACTAAAGCCACCATGATATAACCAATGCGCAAGAGAACAATCGTAAGTCAGGTCCATCGTATGGGCAGGGTAAAAAAGACTAAAATATCGAAAGCACTACCTCTCACAGATGTAAAGGTACTATCAAGACCCCCATATATGAATAGATCCCCAGAAATATCTCTGACGCTAAGAAGGTATTGTAGGGATATCTCTACAACCAACTTCACATTCCTGCAAGAGTAGGCAAACAAGAACATGAATGAAGAAAGAAAAGTCCTCATTCTAGAAATCATAGAAAGGTTACATTTGAAGATCAAGAAACTCAAAATGAATATTTTGTTGAGATTAGTCCCAATCAGGTTATCACTCCTTCTCACAAGCAGAATAAACAAGAGAAACACAAAGAGCGATGCCCAAGAATGATTCCATTCATATTGATTATGAAGAGATAGTTGATTTAGATGAAACCCATTTAAATCATAAAAGGAGGAAATCAAATGTTGTTGATGATGAAGAATTCATGGTTAGCTCTCAATATCATAATGAAATTCCTAAAGGTAGCAGAGAAATAAGAACACCAAGTCCTGAACTAGAGGATGGTATTATGAAAGGAACACAAAATGCCATTCAAAATCGATTAAGGATGGCCAACTTAGTTGATGATGGCCATACATTTCAGTTGAATGTGAAACAACTTTATAAACTCACAGAAAATGACAGAAAAATATCAAATTAGAAAACCACATCACTTACATATTCACAATTTGAATGCATTGATTAGGTACAATCCATATGCACATGTGGTTGACTACCTAGTTCTTGTTGACCCAATGGAAGTTCCTAGTAGGGATGAATTATATAGATCAAAATGATTTGTCTATAAATATTATTTGATTGGAGGAAATCATTCTACAAAGGCTAGAATAGAATTGATGCAAGAGTATCCCAATAACCCTTTTTTTGAGACAGACAAATGTATAATTTATGTTGGTTTAATATATGAAGAGGCAAAGTTATTGACATGGGATCATAACATAGATAATGACTAAAGGATGTCCATGACTTTCATTCAAAGGGTGAGATTTATCCATAATGAGTTTTATGAAATATGTGGTGGGAGAGAGATCAAATGTTGATGCAAATTTTTGGAAGCAATGTTGTATGGAAATAGGCTTCCCAATTGATGAGGAAAATGAAAAAGAAAAAAATTGCAAAGGAAGTGATGCATTCACAGTCATGGATAACTATTTTCAATTGGGATTTAGAACTGGATAGGTATGGGATTTGGTAGATGAGATATTTATCATATGGGAAAATATTGGTATAAAAAATCAAAGGTTTAAGAAGGATAAACCCTTAATATGTAGCACAAGTAAAAAAAGTACTAAAATGAAGACTTTGCCATAAGATATGACTATAACGCCTTGGAGAATGATACAAGGAGTGAAGGATGAGACATGTATCATAGCTATATTATCATGTGTAAGGTTGAGTGCATTATCAATGGAAGAAATGTGTGATGAAATTAAAAAGTAAGTTTGTTGGGTTATTTCTTATTTGTGTTAGGATTAGAAAATTATTTTTTCAGTTTAACATATCAATGTTCTAAGTATTTTATTATATATATCATTATAACATTATTTATTTATTTATTTAGTCACAAGGTATATATGAGAATACAAGAGGAAATGGTTAAGATGTTGAATGAAGGGAGTTGGAATGATGTTAGACTCAACTATCCATATTCAAGTTCTACAACAACATTGAAGCCATTTTTTGTTGCATTCAAAAAGGTATGTTGATTTATTACATCCATATTATTCCTTTATATGTTAATTTATTTCTATTTTATTAGTTATAGATATATAACTATATGTTTTTTTTTTCATTAAAGATGCCAAAAAATAATGCAGATGGAGTACCTGAAACCTTCAAAAGTTGTATTCAAAAAGCCAATCTTGAAAGAGAAAGAAGGAGATGTGCTCGAAAAGTTGAACTTGATGACACCCTTGATCACTACATTTGAAATGGGCTTGCCATTGTTTAGTATAATGTGATGATAGGTGATTGTGAAAAAATTGAAAATATTGTTCCTAAAAAGGAATACTCCTTATTTATTGTTGATATCCCTCATGGTTATAATATCTAGAACATCAATTATGATAATAAGCCTTATACTTACCAAGATTTCAATAAAGTGGCTATGGGATTTATGGAAGTCACAACATCACCATTCTGGAGATTTCTGGTTTTTCATTTAGACGCACAACAATGATTAGTACAATCAAGTTCAAGGGAAAACAAAAGACAAGGATGCAACTTTTTTGGTAAGATATTGAAAGTGTATGTTTAGTAGTTAAGATTAGAAATCAATTTTATTAATTCACAAGTTAATTGAATTTGCACTTATTTATGTTATATGCATAAGCCTAATATTCAAAGCTCCAATAGAGAACCATTTACACGTGATATTGAGAGCATACATCTTGCAAGTTGGACAAAAACTGATTCTTATAATTCTATTCTTGTGAATGTAAAGGATGGAGGGAAGCCTAGTAATTTATTGGTTTACAATGTTGTGGTTAGAAAGCTAACATATGAGGAAAATGATTTGAAAAGAGAGATTGCTAAGATTTATCAAAAGCCACAAGAACTAATTAATTGTCGAAGGATATTGGGTTTTGAATTTGTTCTTGGGTTCAGGTAAGACTTATGATATAAAATTTATGAAATCATACTTCAATATTTATTATTTTTAATTTATGTTTTTTTACATTGTTTAACTTAATTATTTATTTTGTATTTGTTGATTAGGTACAATACTAGCACGTAAAAAAATTAACGATTTAGAAAAAATTGAAAATAGTTGAAAAAATAAGCATTTAAAAAAATGTGGATACATTATGGATAAGAAGATTTAAAATATCAAAAAAAAGTCTGGGGGGAGATAGCACAACTTTTCAAACAAAGGTAAAAAATGTGACCCCTAAAAAAATGTTAACTCTGTAGAGTTCTTGTTAAGTTGGTAACTTTGTTATGAAGACATGTCACGACATGTAACAGATTTTGGTATTGCAAAATTGATTGATGCAAATTCTACTGATTCACTTACTTCAACAATTTCTATGAAAGGATCTGTGAGCTACATTGTACCAGCTAAGGTATTTTATAATGTTAAACTTTTACTTATCTTTCGTCATCAACAATTTTGTATGCACTAGTCAAGTAAAATTTGACAAAGGTTGTCTTTAATGCAGGGTATGGATTAGGTGAGACATTATATACCAAAGGATATGTTTATAGCTATGACAATTTTTTATTGGAGATGCTTACCAGGAAAAGACCAACTAGTGACATGTTTTCTGGAGACCTGAACTTGCACAAGTGGGTGAAATTAGCATTTACAAACAACGTGAAGGAGGTAATTGACAACACTCTTTTTAACGATTTGGATGGAGATGAATTTGAAGAAAATAATGTATGCAAATGGCTAATTCCTTTGTTGCAAGTTGGTTTTCTTTGTTCAAAAGATTCCCCTAATGAACGACCAACTATAAAAAATGTGGTATGGATGTCAGAAAAACTCAAAAATGATTTGGGGAAAAATGTGGTTTCTTATAAAAAATTTAGACAAAGCATATCCAATTTTCTTAACAATACAAATGCAATAAGAAATGATGCACATACATCAAATGCCCAAACTTCTTCTACATTTTAGTTTTTTAGTTAGTAAAAATCACAAGAAAAAATGATGCACATGCATTTTAATGCCCAAAGTTCTACATTTTAGTTTGTGAAAATTTTAGTCTTGCCATTATTCTTACATTATTCTCACAATAATAATTTTTTTAAACTTTTATAGTTGTTCAAATAAAATTATGTGAATATTTATACATATTTGTGATTATTGTCAACATAAAAAATAGATGCTCTTATAACAAGATATTGTGTGGATACATTTGGTTTAATTTATTTACTATATGTAATGTCAATGTTCTATTTCTTGTTTGGTCAACATAAAAAATAAATGCTCTTGTAACAAGATATTATGGGGATTGAATCGAGACATTTGGTTTAATTTATTTATCATCCATGATATTAATGTTCTATATTTTTTTGTCTTGTCAACATAAAAAATAAATACCCTTATAACACCAAAAATAAATACCCTTATAACACCATATTATGTGGATTGCAACTAGACATTTAATTTAATTTTTTATTCAATATTATTGTCCATAAAGTAAACACTGTATTATGTGGATTGCAACTAAACATTTAATTTAATTTATTATTCAATGTTATCGTCCATAAAAGTAAATTGTCAAGAAAGTAATTGCATTCTTTATATTCCTATAGATGAAAGGATGTGATTATAAAAAAATCAATTATCACTTATAAATAACTTTTAACTTAATAAATTGATTTAACAATTTAACAATTTTTTTATAAATATATATAATATATTTGTAATTATCATTAATATGAAAATGAAATGCTTTTAGAACCTTTTATTAACTAAATAAAACTTTGGTGTAATTTGTTATCATCGTCTATAATATCAATATTCATATACATGAAATAAAAGCCCTCACAAATTTTGAAAAAAAATTGAGTAATGGATTATTATTTAAAATTGTAACATGAGTTTGTTTACATTGTTAATAAAAATTTAAATGTTAAAATTTTCATTTAAAATTTGTTTTCTAATTAATAAAAATTTAAATATTGAATTTCCATTTTAACAGTCATCATATAATAGTGGTAGTTGTGACAGACATGACTTTTCAGTCTTTGGGACTTTGTCCAAAGGGTCCCTCTTTTATGATTTCGACTGATAAAAGGAAATAATAAGAAATAATAAAAGAATAGGAACTCCATGAGTTTTTCCTTGTATGTATATACTCATAAAAAAACACTCTTGGCAAGGAAATTAACATCCTCCACTTTGGCAATCTCACTGTGGAGGAAGAAAATGATCTCTTTCATACCATAGGAAAAGTTGCTATATTGAGCAATGATACACCAACTGATAAGCATTTAGAAATTCAGTGGACATGCATCATTTCCTATTGATACGATGACAATAATCATATTATCAAATGAAGATTTGCACATATCATCAAATGAAGCTTTGCAGTCCAAAGTGTTCAACTCGTTCTTTCTAGTTACCTATGCATAGATGGCTGCGACAGAGAGTAAGCAACTGGAACAACATAAGGAGCATGTCTCGAAGGAAGCATTACAGGAATCCCTAGCTGAGAAGCATGATTAGCAGATTGCCC
Source organism: Picea glauca (assembly GCA_000966675.3). Taxonomy (NCBI): domain Eukaryota; kingdom Viridiplantae; phylum Streptophyta; class Pinopsida; order Pinales; family Pinaceae; genus Picea; species Picea glauca. The sequence goes on from JZKD02S2022189.1 coordinate 1,879,700, forward strand.
TGCATATTCTGAGATTGATTTCCTTGACCAGTTATAGGTCCTTGTGGTGCTAGATCGTCTTCTTTCCCTATTCATTGAATTCAACCTAATAAAATACTTTTGGGCATGACTAGCCACCTCTGTAGGAGTTCGAAAAATAACAAAATTCCTTGTGATTCTCCTCCATATTGGATCGATGTCGGTGAGCGCACCAAACAGGCTACGTGGCACAGTTCTCAAGATTGTTCAATTTGTTGCACACTATGAATACACACACTTAATGAAATGATTTATGAATGTGGAATAACACAGTGCCTTACTTAATGAACTTCGACGCAGTGTGAAAATACAAAATACAATGACAAAGATGAGCTTCGGCTCTAATGACTTCTTCTACTGACTTCATAGACACAAAGCCTATGCTCAGACTTCTTACACTCCTCAGCTACTGATGGTTCTCGGTTGTTCTCTCTACCTATCTTTTCTTCTCTGCATCAAATGCTTTTCTTCAACATCATCTACTAACTAAATGACTCAGACTTATATAGACTCTGACTATGACTTCCTACATAAACTAAGATAGACTCAACATTAAAGACTACCATTAATTTCACTGACTCTTCAACCACTTAATTAAACTCGAGAAGATAGAGATCCGCTCCATTTATAGTTTCTTGCTTGCGACTAAATTTTGAGTAAATGTGCAACTTTTCACTTACATACTATGAGACCGTCTAACTGATGATGGATTGACTTATAGAAAAATTGGAGGAGACGTAAAGATCTCACCAGCATGTAATTACAATTTCCAACACTCCAATCACTTTTTCCATAATTTTCTAGACCAAGCAAGAACATCCTGCATCAACAAAAATACACACATTATCATCTACATTAGTGCAGTAGAGCATTTGATGTCCTACTTTTTGTTGGGGGTATTAATTTATACCTACCAACAACCACCAGACCTCTTCGAGACTCTTCTCCACCAACATCCATCGACGCTTCCAGATATTTCCGCTGTGAGAACTCTCTGGATTCTCTGGAGTCTTCCAAAGACTCTATAAATACAAAGAAAATGTAATCATGTTGATATTGAGAAACACAAATTGTGTTTGTTCATTACTATGTGTTATTTTCTTTTGACCCCTTCATTTGGTATCAGAGCATAGAATTGGGCCAAATCCCTCACGGGAGGGCTCGGGATCCTGAGAGAAGTTGCTGGGAAAGATCATGTAGGTCGCAGAGTACATGGAGGAGGACTGCATGATGCTGAAGTAGACAGTAGTAGCAACAAAGATTCGAGAAGGAAGAGACTCTATGAAGAGTGCCCGTGAAGATCCGTTGAATCAGGTTTCAGAGGGTTTGACACACAGTTGTACCCCTGTTTCTAGAAAAGGAAGCAACCACAAGAAGGAAATTAAATTTTGTAGTGTGGAAGTCTGGTTCTATGCTGGAGCAGACCCATGGTAAGCGAAGCAGCATGGAGAGAAAGATCCAATGTGAGAATGCGTGGAATCTGCGTAGGACTAGTGCATCTACCGGGAGACTTTGTGGTTGGTGTGGATGTCAAAGAAGACTATGAATTGTCCCCAGAATGAAGAAATCAATTTTATGCATTATTTTTCTTTTGTCCTCTTCCATGTGACACTGAGGAGAGTCCTGGAAGTCTAAAGAATTATTGGAAAGTCTGAAGAATGGAGCTGCTGATGAGGTTGTAGTTTGCAAAGTGATGCAACATTTATTTCAAGAATTAGAGACAGAGGTTGTTAAAAATGTTGATACGGAAGAGAGAAGGATGCACAAAGATGGAGGCTCTCCGGGAAGGTAAAAATATGCATGCCCACATTATTAAAATTTGAATTATTTTTGGTTTCTATGAGTCACAACAAGTGAAAAGTAAGATATATTAATAAAAAGGGATATTTGAGCAAAATTCATTATGAAGCCCAATAAGTGGTTATCATATGAATTTAAAAAATGTAGAGGGATAAATAAAAAAAGGAAGGGAGAGTTTATGCCAAAACCAATTTGTAATTTGTAAGTTGTGAGAAAGATTAGAAGTAGTTCTTATTTGCTTCAATTTGAGATATATGGTAAAGAATGGGCTTATTGAATGGGCTTGTAATTTGTTGTGCATTTAGTAAAGAATGTGGAATTTTTGTACCTAAGATCAAATTATGCATATATGTTGTAAGGGGTGCATGATAGGTAATACCCGACACCCAAGAGGATTTTGGTCCAATGTTGTAAATTTTAGCCATAGGCAAGGCAAGTTATCACGTAGCGTGTATCCCTCTTAGGAATAAAGAGTGGATGTGGCATCAAGCTGTGGAATTAACCACTAGGTAGGTATGAGGGTGGTAGGTGTACTCGTATCTAAGTTTGATGGTGATCGAAGAAGTTAGATCTTTGATTAAGGGGAAGAATGTCAGATTAAGTAATCTCAGAGTGTGAGTTGATTGGGACCAAGTTATGACTAAAAGAGTCTAATGTATTGATGAACCACGTACGTGAAAATGATACCTAGAGAACTGGTGAGTACAGCGGATGGTACCCATGTATCTCGATAGATGGATCTTTTTTATATGGACATCAATGATCAGTTGTTTGTAGGTGCAAAAGTTCGGGCATTAATCAATGTTATGCAGGTACAAAGAAGAAGCAAAAATGTTTAAGGATGAAACTCAAGTAAGTGCGTGCGGTGTAAATAAAAAATTGAAGAAGACCAACCATATGAAGATAAAAAGTGAAGATGATGACATGACTCAGATAAATACCTAGCCAAGACACGTATTCATTAAGGAGGAGACATTGCAGATCAAAGGAGAAACTTCCAAAAATATTTACAAAGGATTTAGCAGAAGACCAATTTGAGTATTTAAGAGAAGCATTGGGCATTATAAATATTGATGTAAGATGTAATTAGTAGTAGAAATTAGGGGGTAGTGTTGGAGGTATTAATTTCTACCTACCAACAACCACTAGAATTCTTCGAGACTCTTCTCCACCGACATCCATCGACGCTTCCAGATATTTCCGTGACAAGAACTCTCTGGATTCTCTAGAGTCTTCCAAAAACTCTATAAATACAAAGAAAATGTAATTGTGTTGATATTGAGCAATACAATTTGTGTTTGTTCATTACTATGTGTTATTTGCTTCTGACCCCTTCACTTTTTCCCTAACCTTCCTCCACGTTCAACAATGTCAATTTAAGCAAGTTCTCATCTGTTTGCATTTTGAAACATTTCTCACAAGTCCAATACCACTGGAGACATCATTGAAAACACAAAATGGATTCCAACATTTATAGTTGTCTGTACTATATGCCCCGCAGTAGGGAAACAAGGGGTCACGATCCCAGTTTTACGTGTGGTTGGGGTACATGGTCTTGCACAGTTCTCTTTCATTTCTCGTTTTATATTGAGTGAGATTGGAGATATCAACTCTCAAGCAAGCATTAAGCTCAATAACTGCCAACTCTCAAGCATTAAGCTCAATAACGGCCAAGTCTCAAGCCCTCATTGTTCACTTGCAAATGGAATATTCGAGGAGATAAGGCTTACTTTCCACGAGTTGTCATAATAAGTTTCTGAAGAAAATTTAAGATTGCTTAGCACAATAGTTTGTTTACCAATTATTTTGGTGAAAATGGAGTTATAATAATTTAACTTGAATAAAACCAGGTTGCACAAACTTACGAGGCTAGGGGAATGGCAGGATGTGGCTATGAGTTGTGATAAAGCTGCAAAATAGGGAAAACTTTCAGGGGGAAGCACCATAGGTGGTGAAATAGAGAAGGTACCATGAATGACGAGTTGAAATCCATAAACAGTGATCACAATAACAACAATCATGGGCAGCCGGAGATAAAATCTGCGAAACAAACAATATGGTGAGGTTGAGCTCACTTCTCTATTCAATGAAGACAGATTACATCCTTATATAGGAAAAGACTCTATCGAGTTGGTTACATGCAAACAAAAGACAACTAGACTCTTAACTATGAACTGACTCTTAACACGCCTACAACTGACTCTCACAACTGAAACTTATAACCGGTGCTTATAGCTGGTGCTTACAACTGGCGCTTACTCCATTATTTCCAAGTCTCCCCCTTAATGGAGAATGGATTGACTTCTACACCTAACATCTCCCTAAACAGTTCAAACTTAATCTTTCCAAG
>JZKD02S2022189.1:1884661-1897156 GCA_000966675.3 Picea glauca
CATAATCAATACCTTCTGTTTGTGAATACCCCTTTGCCACCAGTCTAGCCTTATACTTATCTATACTACCATCTAATTTAAACTTGGGTTTGTATATCCATTTTCATCCAATGGGATTCTTATGTTTAGGCAATTCAGTTAGTTCCCAAGTATTGTTTTTCATTATAGATTCATATTCTTCCTCCATTGCATTTTTCCATTCATCATGTTCATTAGCTTCATCAAAAATCATGGGTTCTATGACATTTGAAATGCTACTCATTAGGGCATAGTCTTTATACCTCTCAGGAAGTCGAATCTGTCTTAAAGATCTTCTCAACTGATTATCTTCCTCCCCACTTTGTGAAGATCTGTCTTCACCTCTAGGTGAACTGTGACTACTTGAATTGTCCATATCACTGCGTCCTTCTTGATGTTGTTGATGTTGCCACTGCGGGGATGGCTGCTGATGTCACTGCGGGGATGGATATTGTTGTTGTTGCTGCTCTTCTTTGACTCCTTCATCAAGAAGTCTCTATCATTCCTCATGACTGTTGTCGTCATGATTTCCTGCTTCTTGCTCATGGAAAAGTACATCTCTACTTGCAAATACTTTGTGAGTAGCAAGATCAAACAATTTGTATGCTTTAAATTCAGAATAGTACCCAATGAAAATACATTTAGTGGCTTTAGCATCCAATTTCTTCCTATTCTCCTTTGGAATATGAGCAAAAGTCTTACACCCAAATACTTTCAAATTATGAACTGCAGGTTTGGAACCATTCAAGGCTTCGAAATGAGTAACATTATCAAGACACCTTGTTGGACTTCTATTCTTTAAATAAACTGCAGTATTTATGGATTTAGCCCAAAATGCATTTGAGAGATTCTTACCTTTCATCATACTACGTGCACACTCTACTAGAGTTTTGTTTTTCCTTTAGGCGACTCTGCTTTGATGTGGAGTGTGAGGTACTGTAAGCTATTGTACTATTCCATTATCTTTGCAATATTTGTTGAAGTCCCCTGATTTATACTCTCCCCCTTGATCTGAATGGAGGATTTTGATGGATTTTCCTATCTGCTTTTCCACCATGGTTCTAAATTCCTTAAAGTACTCGAAAAGATTACTGTTTTTTCTAAGGAAGTAAACCCATGTGTATCTCGTGCAATCATCAATAAATAACAGAAAGTAAAATGCACCTCCTAAAGACCTAGTCTTCATAGGTCCACAAACATCAAAATGCACAAGATATAACACATCTCTCTTTTTCTTATTAGGATTAGAGGGGAATTCATCTATGTGCATCTTTCCTAATGCACATCCATCACAAGCAAACTTCTCATTCTTTAACATGGGAATTCCTTCAACCATATTCTTTTTTTGTAATAACAATAAATCAAGATGATTGATGTGTCCATACCTTTGATGCCAAAGAATCTCTGTTAGCATAGTGGCAGAAGTCAGTGCATGATGTGCTTTGCTGGTAACATCAAGTTTGTATAGACCTCCTGCTCTGACTCCCATTGCAACAGTTTGGAAGTGGTCCAGCAGATCCTTCACTATGCAATAATTCTTGAAGAATTCAACCTTCAAGTTCTGATCTATAATAGTGGACACAGAGATCAAATTTTTCTTTATTCCTGGCACATACACCACATTGTGAATGTGACGAATAGTACCATTCGGCAATGTCACAGGAATGTCTCCATATCCCTTGATCTGATGAGCATGGTCATCTCCAAGATATATGCTGGCACCATTCTGTGTTTCTTTAAAAGTAGCATACCAATTTTTATTACAAGTCATATGTATTGATGCTCCGGAATCCATAAACTAGGCATCAGAATCATCCGTTTCAGCAGATAAAGCAGCGTTAGACACAAACAACCTAAGATCACGTGATTCAAAATTTGGGGGTTCATCAATATCATCCTTAGCAATAAATAATCTGTGATCTTGATTTGAAGATTTTTCTGCATAATGACCTAAATGTGATCTAGGTTTATTCCTAGCCTCATCACTTTTCTTCTTATGACAGTCTTTAACCATATGTCCAGGTCGACCACAATAAAAACAACTCTTTGACTCATTCCTGTCAGATTGCATACTTTGATTTCGAGATTGTCTTCTCTGCGATGAATTGTCTCTCTGCCATGAACTGCCTCTCTGCCATGAACTCCCTCCTCTTCCTCTTACTCTTGATCTCCCTCTCGTGGATCTATTATTTGACCACAGTTCCAAATCTTTACTCGGAGGCTTCAGATTCCCATGCCTCTCTTCCTCTTGCAACAAAATACCTGTCAGTTCTTCAAACGTAGGAAGTTTCTCCCTTGCTGCAAGACCTGTTATGAACATATGATAATCTTCTAGCATACCATTTAAGATAATAGTCACTAGATCAGTGTTGGAAACAGTTTCCCCTATATTTACTAGCTTGTCTTTCACCTCTTTAATACGACCCAAAAATGAACTAACAAATTCATTTCCATCCATCTTAATGCCTAGCAATTTAGTTTTCAGGAACAAAATGTGATTTTTGTTGCTAGTTTCATACAATGCTTTAAGAGTTGTCCATGTTGCAGCAGAAGTTGTAGCATCTCTAATATGTGGAATTATGTTATCTTTAACTGACATGCGCAACAATACCTTTGCCTTGTTTTCGCGCTTCTCCCAGTCTTGGATCTGTGTTGTTGTCGTACCTGCAGCCGCATCAGGTTTCAGTTCAGTTCCCTTCACAATGTTCCAGACACCATAGCCTTCCATGAGCATCTGCATCTTGAATTTCCAGTTAATGAAATTCGAGCTATCTAACTTGTTGGCTTCGTTGAGGTAGGTCTCTGACAGAGAATTTGCCATCGCTGCAATTTAGTCTCTACAAGTAAATCACCAAGGATATGCAACTTTCTGTCGAGTTTTCTCCTATGTTGAACAGTCCATCGCTCTACCTTCGGATCCACTGATCCAAATCTACCTCTGTTCTCAGCTTAAATCATGCAAGTAGCCACTTTTAAATCATAACACCACCTCACATGCATATATCAACCTTTAAATCAAGCATGCATCTTAATATCCAAAATATCCTCCTTTTTTAAACTTTAATATCCCACATTAAGTTTAAACTTCACACATGCATCCACTTTTAATAATAAAAACTCCACCTTTATGATTTATAAAGGTAATCATGAAAAAAACTTCACTTTAACAAAAACAAAGTATACCTCACTTTAATAATAAAAGACTCACTTTAATGTCTCCGGGGGCAGCTCAATTGGCAAGTGCCGTGAAAATGAAGTTCCATGAGGTTTCGAGTTCAACTCCCCCCGACTTACAATGTGTGTCGCGTAAGGGGCATCGTGGGCACACCTGGAGATTATAGTGGTAGCAGTTGGATAACACGGCCACGTGTAACGCGAGCACGTGCCCAAGTAGTTGTTGATTCCGCGAAACATAAAAATAAAAATAAAAAAAAAAGACTCACTTTAATAAAAGATCCCTTCCTTCAACTTCACGCATGCAAACTATAAGCATGCAAAGCTTCACGTGAATTTTGCATTCATGATCCAATGGGGATCCACGCTCACCACGAAATACCACACATGCAATGAAACTCCATGCATGCACCCGATCTCAAAAACTCACGCATGCATTCATGCATGCAAACTGCACGCACCAGCCTCACGCATTCAAAACCTTCACGCTTTCTCCCAAGCTCACGTTGCATGCTTCAATTTTTGTTGTCAAACTCCACGCTTCTCCTCGAAATGATATGCAGCCACAAGCTCACGCGAATTATTTTGCAAATGGGCTCATGCAAGTGCCTTCACGCTTCAGTGACCTGACGGGAGTCCACACCTCTCAAGCTCTGATACCAAGATAAAATATGCGAAACAAACAATACGGTGAGGCTGAGCTCACTTCTCTATTCAATGAAGACGGATTACATCCTTATATAGGAAAAGACTCTACCGAGTCAGTTACATGCAAACCAAAGACAACTAGACTCTTAACTATGAAGTGACTCTTAACACGCCTACAACTGACTCTCATAACTAAAACTTATAACTGGTGCTTACAACTGGCTCTTACTCCATTACTTCCAAGTGTCGGATGCCCTCTTTCACTACTCCGAGATTCCTAAGTGTATAAACGCCATACAGCAGTGGTGGCATAATCCGCTCATTGTAACTTTTTGGTTTAAGTTTAGAGTATCTTGGCTTATCATACTTCTTTTAGACGACATTCTGGTCCACTTCCAATGCTGGTTGCAACACAAAAACAATAATAAAAAAAGCATGGTTAAATGCCCGGAGAGAATGACTTTATGACGTGAGTGTGCTTCTGGTCCACTTGCAATGCTGGCTGATACAGTGACAACACAAAAACACTATTAGAAAAACATGGTTAATTTCGTGGTTGGAAATATATTAATGGTGGGGTCGTAGATTTTTATTCACATTAATTGAAAAAAATCTATATTCCAAGAAGCACAACTTTCAGATCAAAATATTTCTACCCGTTTCTTTCAGTTAAATTTCTTTAGCTTTTGTGGTGCCTCCAACTTAGTGGTTGGAAATATATATATTAATGTTGGATTCTTCCCAAAACAAAACTTCTTGGAATATTATGCTTCAACCTCTTAAGTGTTAATTTTTAGATATTAAGTTCTGTACCTTACCTTAACATCTCCGTCAACTCGCAGCTTTGGTATAAGACTTGAATTTTTCTTTGGTTTTCGTTAATTTTCCATTGAAGCACCTTCGATTCTTTTAAATAAATAAATTGCAATTATTGTGCCTACTACTCAATTGTTGTGAATATAGAAACGCAAGAGTTGTTGCAAAACATAATTTCATTGGAAAATTACCACACATTTTCTTAGATTTCTTCTAACATATTTGCGGTTGTTGCTAATTTTTGTACGCTCCAACAAGAAAGAAAATAGAGTTTGTACGCTGACCCCCTAGTTTGCAAGAGAAAGAGAATGAATATTATTCCCACCCCGCAGCCAGAATTTGTTAAGCTGGCTATGAGCCCAGAAAAGGGAACTAGAGGCCCGGATGATATGGCATTCCCCCCTCCCCAGCAGTTATAGGAGATGGGATGATGCATCTCTGAGATCGAGGCGCTACAACGAATATCAATACTAGCAATTTGACAGAAATGGTATTAACAAAGATCGTCACTACATACACCGCGAGTCATAATTTTGTGTATCTCTTTTGAACAAAAATCTTTGATATCGTCAACATTTGAAGTAGAATATGACGAAGGATTGTTGTGCCACTTACATTTCCTTTGATTGATAATCCAAGTTATTGATTTACAATTCAGATATATTGCATTCAACATTTTGCAATGCTTTCAGGATGGTCTAATGCAATTTTCGATGGCTTTAAATGTTCTTTGGGAATTGTTGGAAATTTGAGTGGATTAATAGCTGGTCAATGTAGTTTGACTACGTGACCGAAAGTTATAGTCCCTACTACAGCTACAGGGACTAATAAATTGGGGAGAGGATTGATCAAGTAAAACAGAGAGGCTTAATTCATATTCCCTAGTTCCTATGCTTGATTAATAAATTAGCATCATGTCATAAAGGAAGAAAATGCAGGTTAGAACATTGCTTTTTAAATTCACTGAGCGGGTTAGCTCTCCGTAAAATTAAAACTTTGTTTTAACTTTTAAATTCACAAGTTCTAATTCGACACTTTTTCTAAGTTATCCTACAACTTGTTTGTCTAAATAGAGCCACAATAAGAATGATATTTGCTAATATAATATTTAATAGCAATATATTTACGGCTGCTTTTTATGATTAAAACGACACTTTTAGCATTTAATTATTACATTTAAATGTTGGTGTTGAAACTTGTATGTAACAATTTCTAGTAAATTTGATGATGATGATGATTAACGTCCACTGAGACCGAATTGGTCAATGGGACTTTAAGAGGGTTAAGGGATTTTTTAGAATTTTGTTGTGTAGTTTTTCAAGATCACCATAGTTTTGTTGAGATAAAAGGTTAGGAAGGTTGGTAGTGTGATAAGTGTTTTGAAATTGAGATCTAATCTAGGTATAGGCTAGACAATCTAAGAGAAATGTTTTTTTCATCTTCAACTTTCTTAGTGTCACAAAAGTGACCTAGGAATTTACCAACCCCTAGTTTTACTATGGAACTAGTGAAAATTTGTTCTTATCTTAGCAATGCTTATTTTTTTCTTTAAACTTCTCAAAACAAAGAGATAATTTTGATCTTCTAATATAATATAATAACAATATGTATTATAATATATAATATAATATAATGACCTTGTCTAACTGTTCTACAAAATGGTCATTCAGAAATGGATTCAACATGTTGAAAAACCCAAAACACTTGGATTATATAGAAATAGTCACTCAAATCTGTGGATCCAACAATTTCTTATCAGATTTCAGGCAAATGTTGTGATAAAAAATTACAGAACAAATATAATACATATGTAATATAATAACGATATATAATATAATATATAACATAATATAATAAGAATTTCTTAAATTTGAATGTTGATTTTTGTGTAAAGCATACATAACACAAGTTTGAAATTCTAAAGCAAAGGCCATGCATAGTACATGTTACAAATTCTATAGAAAATGGAGGTTGCGACTTGCAAATTGCATGCATAGCACATTGCATAACTTACAAATATTATAGCAAACTCACAGCTTACAAGTCATGTGGATTCTTTGTAAATTGGACCCTATCACATCCTTGGTTGAAAAGTGAAGGTTGAGAGGGAAGAAAAGATCAAGGATTCTCGCAACTTACAAGTCACATGGATTCTTTGTAAATTGGACCGTATCACATCATTGGTTGAAAAGTGAAGGTTGAGGGAAGAAAAGATCAAGGATTCAGAAACACTCCCAAAACCTGCATGCAACTATGTAGATAAGTAAGGCTCATTAATATTAAATTGCACACTTATATAAATCCACATTTAAATACCTTTCCACATGTGTTTATCTTGATAATAAGAATAAACATTAGAAAACATTAGTAGTTTCTATTTAGAAAAACAAATCCAGAATAATTCAGTAATATTTATTATTTCATTATATTAATAACCATAATTATTTTAAATTTTGCAATCCATAACTTTTATTATTATTTTTACAATAGTCATTCTTAACTAGTTTTTTCCTTTTTCTTTAGGTTGTAGCTATCTTGGCATCATTGCATGCATACTACTTAGTGATTGAATTTATGCGGAATTGCGGAATTGAAGCATAGAAAGATGTTGGAACCTCTTATTTAGTGATTTTCAAAATTGAAAGTGTGTGCAAAGTGCTATATCAATGTAATCTGTTATTTTTTTTTGTTTATTCTTTTAATGGTGTTGTATTCCATGTGAAACAGTTTGATGATATATTAAATACAATTTCATAATAATTTTATGTTGTTCCTCATATGCTTTTGTATAAAAAGTTTAAAAAAAAAACCTCTAATAAAAAATTTACTGGGTCAAATTTATACCCTACTTTTACTTATATTTACATTTATATTAAAATTTTGAAATTTTATAAATTAAAAATATTTTCCCTTATATAATACAAACAAAAAATGAATAATCAAATAAATTTGAATTCAAAACAATTATAATGCATCCTACCTAAAACAGATATAATAAAATATTAATAAAATGGTATATATTTTAATATATTCCACATTTATTATTTTACGTATAAATGTTTATTGATAAGTTTGAATTTTTTTCTTTTATGCTCAAATTTGCAACGCTTACGTCATTTAATATATAGACTCAATGAGACTTTAGTAAATAAAATGATTGTTGAGAACATTTTATAAATTGAAATAAGTTAATTATTTTATATTATATAAATTGCTATAATGTTTTTAATATATAAATTATTAAATTATTACTGTAAAATAAAGAAATTACAATAACCCTACAAATTTTTTTCAATGCTTTTACATGTAATATAAATTCTTAATATAATTTTAAGAAAGAATAAAAAATAAAAGAGATAACGATTATAATAAGTGTTGCATCAGAGTGTAGTCTTATCGAGTTGAATTGGGAATAAATGCACAGGGATGGGAAAAAGTAAAGTAGCCAAGGCAGATGGAAACTGGAGTGGAGATGTGGCAAGCAACATGAAGCATAGGTGGTATCCATACAGTAAATGACACGTGGCCTCTAGAGTCTCATTTATTTTTTGAAACTATATAATCCATATTGTTATGATCAAAATTTTCGTTCTTTCCAGTAGTGTGACTTGCTATGTTCGAAATTTTCATTCCTACCTTGCATGTTTTATCTCTTCAATATATACTTTCAACTGGTTAGAGTTAAGTACAATTTCCATAGACCATATGGCTTGCATGTCTCTATATGTGCGAGGACAAAAAAAGTTACATGCATAGCAAGAGAAAAAGATATGCATGAGAAAAAGATAAAATACAAAAGACACATATAAAGTTACATTCAAATTAAATAAACACAATTTCTTGACATTCAACGTAGTTGAAGATAAAAATTTATGAGCACATAAATATAAAAGGAGATAAAAATAGTTTTATTTGAAATATATTAAAAAATAATATTGTCTGTTACATATTCTTGGAAATTTAAATGCGTTTGTCATATAGACTGAGATTGGGGCTCCTGCGAACTATAAGAGAAATATGTACAAGAAATAGGACTGTGGAAAGAAGAAGTGGGTGAAGGTAGAGAGTAATACATGAAAATAAGAAATTGGAAGGTATCAGTCTTTGGCTAGACATTTCTATTTAAAAAGGTCGAATAACTGGATTGATAAACAAAGAAGGATGTGATCAATATAGACTTACAGTGATGGTACATATCACTCCTTTTTTTATTTGCTTGCTGATTCTTTTTTATTGTTGTCGTTGACGACTATTGGAATCGTGCCAATTGTCTGTTGTCTTTCGTCGGCGACCTGCTTCATTGCCCTTTCGACCCATTCTTCAATGTAGCTTCTCAAGGGGGCCATGTTGATCTCATTCTGGATTTTTATGTTGAAAAATTCATTTTCTAATTCCCTTAGATCGATAGAAATATTACGCAGAGCCTTGTCAATTTCTTCATTTTGTACTGAATAGTCGACTAGCCAGTTGTCCACGTCATCTTCATCATATTCAAGGATGTTATAAAACTTTTCTAAATACAACGCCTTAAAAATATCAACTTGTTTATCGAAGGATTTCTTAGTTAAGGGCAAGGAGTTGATGATTAACTTCAGGTCTTGGACCTCATTGGTCATTCCGGCTAAGTCTATTTCGGTCAGCTTTGTGAATAATTTGTCTTTCTTTGATATGGCTTGTTCACATGATTGGATAATGAGATGTAGGTTCTTCACTTTCTCTTTCCAGCATGTATTTAATTGAGTGATATGGTTTGTGGAGGGGAGATCTTTTTTTCTTCTTCTCTTCTTTGTCTTGTTGTTGATATGGGTGCCAAAAGGGAGGACTGTGTCTAAATAGAAACGTTCTTCATTTTTTAAATCCTCCTACAAATGTTCGAGCAAAGTATGTGCCCTCGTTCCAAGGGAAGCCACACTTTGTGATGTTTCTCAGGCCTCCGTAATTAGTTCCATTCTTTTATTGATATTATTCTCCACATATCATCTACACGATGCGAGGAGAATGGGGGATCCTTCTAACTTGGATGCAGGGGTGGCAGGCATGGCTATTGCTAAAGGATCGACAAGCAATGGCATATGAATACACAATTTCTCCAATTCCTTAACTCGGTCCTTAAGTCTGGCATTCTCGGCCTCAATGCCTCCAATGGAATCATCAAGAGCATCTTCGGTTGCTCTGTGAAGTCAAGAGATTTGGGACAACCGCATGTTCGCAAGGTTAACCTCTGAATGATATTTCCTTTTCTTATTTTTTACATCTCTCTTTTCAATAATTAAATTTTTAGACTTCCTGTAAAAAACAACACTCTGGAATATGATGGATTCATCTTCGTAAAAAAAATTGGTATTAGCTATGTCTATTGGGTCACTATGATGGATCGCATCTTCGGGCTTATCAAGGTTGTGGAATACACTATCCAGATCAATCTCAAGTTCCATGTTCTCACTCTCAATTTCAGGCTCTTCCGCCTACCCTACAATTTTTTTTCTCTTCTTCTCCATGGGAATATTGTGAGAACTATCAATTTTAGGGTGAGGAGGGTTGTTATCTCCTCCTCTGTTTGAAGAATTTTGGGTTGCTTTCTTACTGTGGTGGGCCGTTGGAGCGATGCTTCGGGATGTCATACTTTTAGGAGTGTTATCTGGTGATTGAACACTCTTCTCACAGGGCCCTTTTCCCTGTTTCTTGTACAATTTAGTGGTGCTTTGCAATGTTTCTAGGTTGTCAGAATCAGAAGTAGGAGTGTTGTCATCAGTGTCTCTGTTTTCGCTCAGGTGTCTCTGGAAAAAAGAATTTGTGAGGCCAACTGCAAGCAAATGTTCTAAAATAATTCCATTAGGATCAAACCCTCTTATCCTTTCAACATATATTAGGTTCAAGTTGTTGAAATGGGCTACAAATTCATCAATTTTGTTGACGTTACTCAACACGAAGTCCCCAACTTTCCAAGGCAAAAGAATGAACTATTTTTTTCTCTTCTCATAGAATAGATGCAACCAATAGTTGTATTGCCTTGTTATTTTTGTAACAAACATTTTGTCTATAATGTGACATGGAAGGAGAGCAAGTTTTTCCTTGGAGCCAAAAATCCTTATCACACTGCAATTCTCCATTTGTTCAAGTGCCCCCTTCCTATCCAAAATCTTGGTTGCTTAGTCAGATATGCGGGGAGAATCTTCTCCCAATAATAAAACTTTAAAAATAGAGACAAAGTCATTAAAAACCTCATAAAAACCATGGGAGGCCTTATGCTTCCACAAGGCCTGGTACCAGAAGGTTACTGGGTCGAATTCTCAGTTTACCTTCTTGGACAGAGACAGTTTTGAAAACTGATAGCAATGTGCTATCGCAAAAACCAAGTAGGATGACATATAAAATGTCTTCTCCTTTTTGAAGATTGACAATTGGGAATAGATTTCATGGGAAATTAGCTTCCCCCAATAAAAAATGGTTTGTTCCTTGACTTTGAAATACAAAATAAAAAGAACCATGCGGGAAATAGTTGTTGTCGATTCCTGTCCCGATATTCTTGTAAACAACTAGGCAATTTCCCAGAATGGATTTCTAAATGAAATAACCTACAAGTTTGTGATATCTTTAGGAACTATCATTGGGTCTTCCAGGAACTTGAGAAAGAGGTCCAACCTGTTATTATGCTTTCTTAGGAACTTCTTGGAGCCTTCTCCTCTGAACGTCAATGTTGGCTCCGACAATCTTAACATATGGCGGAAGACCTGAGGTGACAAAGAAATGGGAGAGTGGTCCCGTAGTGGAATAATTCTTTGGACTGTAATATATTTATCGGCACACCAAGAGACCATCTCATTACAGTAAAAACCTTCAGGGACATAGCCTGCACGAGCAATCCCAGATGTTCAATTTATTTTATTATGGGCGAAAGGGGATGAGTAGTAAGAATATTCCCTGGACCACTGGAAGTCCTGGTCCTTGCACATGAAGATGTTCATTGTATCTCCATAGAACTATTTTCGATCTGGTGCCATAAGTTTATGATAATGTATGTTTACTCCAGACGATGCTTGAAATGAACAGTTGGATGGGATAATATAACCCTCCGCAAATGTTGGTTTAATGCGTGTGAATGGGAAATATCCTCAAGTCTTTCTCTCATTAATGAAAATTTCTATGGGTGTTGCATGATGAGTTGTTAGTAGTAAAGATTACTTATTACATACTTAGAAGTGCAAAGGTGGCGGGTACGATGAAGATCAATCAAGGATTGGAGGTTTCGTGAACGCGCCAACTCGACGACGTGCGAACGACATTCCATGATGTTTGAAATTAACACTCGGAATGGATAATATAACCCTTTGTAAATCTTGGTTTAATGTGTATTAATGGGAGATCTCCTCAAGACTTTCGCTCATCAATGACAATCTATACGATTCCTGCAAGTGTGAAGGTGACAGAGACAGGGAAGAGCAAGTAAGGAATAGCCAAGTATGAAAAGCGGTCAGATGGGCTTCAAAATAGGGTTACAGGGGATACTCAAGAGAGATGAGTGTCCGACGGTCAAATTGTATGTCTCAATTTTTTTACTGAAAACACGTAAAACAAAAGAGGGCATGATGGGGAAGTTCAGCGATCGATTTGTATATTTGCAGAATTCTAGGAAAGTGGCTAAGTATGGAATAAGGAAATGGTCGGTCGGACTCATTTTCAAAATTAAGGATTGAAGATTTCATGAATGGGCCAACCCGACGATGCACGCACGACATTCCATGATGTTTGAAATTAACATTCGGAAGGGATAATATAACCCTCGAGAAATATTGGTTTAATGCATATTAATGGGAGATCTCCTTAAATATTGGTTTAGCA
>JZKD02S2022189.1:1904915-1919950 GCA_000966675.3 Picea glauca
ATAAGGGTAAAAAGAAGATAATAGAAATATAACAAAAAATTTCAGATCACATCAAGAAGATAACCATTGATAGCAATTGAATATCAATTCATAATATGAACATACTATGAAGATAAGTATTGCTATAAAATAATTCAATGATCTTCAATATGAAACTGAACAATGAACATAATAATAACAGTAGTAAAAGAGATAGGGTTAGAAACTTACCTGAGTGTGGAAACCCCCATAGATGTACTCAGTAAAGGGATAAGTGTCAAGCACTTACCTGAGGGCAGACCTTACCAAGTGAGAGAGAGATGACCAGTAGGAAAAACAAATCACAGCAGACCGTCAAAATAAGATGACCTCAATCAATCAAAGAATCCTCAGAGACCAACGTTGATTTGTAGCCATCCACTTTGGGTCACATTGATCTTAACACATTAGACAAACTATGCAGGGTCATGAAAGCCTTCCTTAAGGCACGCCACACAACATAGAGGTACAACAGAGGTCACAAGAGGAAGATACAAGTTGACAATGGCAAGGTTAGGCTGTGGCAAGGTCAAGGCATCCACGGCAAGGCTACCGAGGGGAAACTACAGGCTGACAACACCAAGGATATGCTACGGCAGGGTCAAGGCTATCGAGGGGCAACTACATGCTGACAATGCTAAGGATAGGCTGCGGCAGGGTCAAAGAAGCCACGACAAGGCTGTCGAGGGGAAACTACAGGATAACAACACCAAGGTTAGTGTTAGCGTCAGAAGTCACTCCTAGATTGCTTACAAGAGCAGAGCCCAACGCCCATTATTTTTTATATCACGGTTTAATAAATGGGGTGATCAAATGGGTAAAGACTCAAGAAGATAAAACTTTGACTCAAGAGACTGGGCCTGGTATGTATTCATCAAAGGAGGTCTTGATCCAACTTCTGTCAGTAAATGGATTAAAGGGTGGTAGAGGGAAGACTTGTGAGAAGGGTGAGCAAGACTACCTTGGGCGATAGGCCTTCGGGAGCTTGAGGATGAAAAACTCAGAAGCCAAGATCCTCTTGGTCCAGAGCTTCAAGGAACTAAAGAGAGACTCGACTGGATCCTCCAATTCCAAGTCGTTCAGCACTAGGAAAATAACAGGAGCCGATTAGAAACAATATAACTATTACAGTGATCCAACCTACATCATCCTATAACAGCTACAACTCGACTGGATCCTCCAATTTCGAGTTGTTCTAACACAGTATACAAGAGATGAAAAAGAGGCTGACATCCATAAAGTAAGAAATCTCAAATGATTTTACATAAACCAGAGCGACCAGTGCTTCATCAAAATTTTACAGTTGGGAGCTTTGCTCAACCATCAATAGATACAAAAATGGTGAAAACGCCTACATATACTCAAAACAACAACAACAACAGAATCAAGACGTTGCATTAAAAACTTTGTGTCTGCATGGCTTCTGACAATCTGCACCTGCAATCTATGAATGATCATGCAACTTATGGCAGACGCAATCGAACTCCTGACAGTTCCATAGGTGAATCGACGTGCCTTTAATTCATCACCGGACTTTCCCATTATGGCGGAGGCGATTTCGAACCACCACCAACCACTTCAATAACTGCTTCATTGGGATTGAGGATAGCCCAGCCAACTCGGCACCTTTGGGACATGGAAGACCCTTTGCGCTGCTACCTGGATTAGCTGAACGGCCTGATGAATAGGCGTGGAGGCCAGCACGAAGGATGGGGTGCATAACGGGAGTGGTGGTGCCAAAAATATGAGGGTGAGATATGAGGTGATGAGGTGTGAGAGAGGTTATAGGGGAAGACATATGGCGGAAGTAAATAAGCGGAGGGGGCAGGAGATGAGATGTAATGGGCACATTTTTAGTAGGAGGCTGACGTGGAAGGGAGTGGGACACCTGGCAGTGGGTGAGTGGATGATGAGATGGGAAAGGGACCACACAGACCAGAAGAGGGGAGATGGATAGATGTCGGAGGATGAGGAAGGGGCTAAAGGGAGCAAGCCTCATCGCACGGTTAGGTGGAGGACAGATGGCAAGATGACATGACAAGACAGGGGCCCCCACGTTGATTAAATGCAGAAAGACAGAGGTTGTCCATATTGCCTGTGTGCCATTAATCCGAGCACTCTTGATCCTAGCCGTCGAAGATATCCATCCTCGATTATAGAACCCCCCCCTCCGCTTAAAGGTAGAAAGGCGGGGGGGGTCCGGAATCACCCTGCGCACCATTGATCCAGGCGCTTTGATCATGACCATTGAAGAGGTGCGCCCTCGATTCCGGAGCCCCCCCCTTCCGCTTAAAGGTAGAAAGGTAGGGGGGTTCTGGAATCCCATGTGTGTCGTTGATCCGGGTGCACAAATCTCTGTCGTCCAAATTTGCTTGCTGCTTAATCACAAGTGCACTTGCGCCCTGAGCTTATAGTAAATGGGTTTTTCACCCACTCCTTCGCATTCTAACCCCCCTTACTAGAAATGTCGCTAACATTAGGCTCCATGCGGGATAGATTCATCCCTGTGATGATCTAAGAACACTTTTGCAGATTCAGTGCCTTGTTGTTGGGATATGGAGTCATTTATTAAGTGTGCTTGCCCCTGTCCTACCTGGGTGCATCACATTTGAGCACCAAATCACCCTGCTCAAATTCTTTCTTTCTGCTCTTCCTGTCAAAATCCTGCTTGATCTTCTGCTGATGATCATGGGCCTTGTTCATGACTTATTCTCTGCTCTGTTGTACTTCCACCATCTGATGAATCCTTCTGACCATATGGTTAGGCTCTCCTTCAAGGTCCTGGAGGAATTTCTCCACAGATACAGCGAGCTGAGTAGGGAAAACAACCTCTATTCCGTAAACAAGTTGGAAAGGTGAGATGCCCAATGACTTCTTGGTTGTCACCCGATCAGCCCATAGAGTGAATTTGAGCTTCGAATCCCAGGCCCTTTTATTGTCTTCCAGTAATTTCTTAAGGAGCTTGACCAGGCTTTTATTTGAAGACTCTGCCAGTCCATTTCCTTGAGGATAATAGGGAGTAGAGTGAATTAGTGAAATCTCAAACTGTGCACAGAACTTAACCAGAGGCTATGACCTGAAAGGGGTGGCGTTGTCAGTGACAATTTTGCTAGGACAACCAAATCTGGCTATGATATCTTCCAGGAAGCTGATAATTACTTTGTGAGAAGTGCTCTTGGTGGGGACAACTTCTATCCATTTGGTGAAATAATCCATCGCAGTCAGGATCCATCTGTGTTGGCCACTTGAGGGAGGATGAATTTCCCCAATGAAGTCTAATCCCCACTGCTGAAAGGGTGCTGAAACTACTATAAGCTTTAATGGCAGAGATTTGAGCTACTACTTTCCTGAGAACTTTTGGCATTTGATGCAAGCTCTAATTTCTCTGCAGACATCAAGGAATAAAGTGGGCTAGAAATACCCAGCTTGGAGGATCTTATGAGTCGTGTTTTTCCAGAAATGATGACCTCCGTAAAGACCGCTATGGAAATCAAGCATAACCTTCTGCGCCTCTTGCGGGTCCAGACACCTTAAAAATACCCCTAGAGGGTCTTTCCAGTACAATGCTTGGTCAATGAGGCAATATATGACCACTTTGAGCTTTAAAGCTCTTGCCTTTCCTTTTCCCATTCCATCAGGAGGATTTAATTCTTGTAGAAAATACAAGATGTCCTTGTACCAGGCACATGTTGCTAGTGATAAAGCACCTTGGGAACTCTTGTTGGATGACTCGGCTTGCTCATTGACGAAGTTAATCCCCAAGGCTTTGCAATTGGATTCAGCTAGCAACTTGGCTAAACCCTTCCCCTTTATCAATTTGGTGGGCTTAACCTCCAGATCAAACTCCAGGATCTTGGCAATCCATTTACCTCTTCTCCCGTCTATGTCAGGCTGTATGAGGATGTCCTTCACAGAGGCAAAAGGAACGTACACAGTGATCTTTGAGTGCAAGACATAGACTCTGAAAGCTTTGAGGGCTTTCACCAAGGCATAAGCCTACTTCTCCATGATCTCGTACCGAAGTTCTGCATCTCTCAATGCCTTGCTAAAGAACAAGACGGGTTGCTCTCTCCCTTCCTCATTTTTCTACAACAAGACTGCTGCTACTGCATCACAAGAAGCAAAAGAAAAAATCAGGAAATCTTTAGAATAATCAGGACTAATTAGCACAGGTGCCTCAGTCAACGCCCTCTTTATTTGGACAAAATATTCCCTGGGTTTAGTAGTCCATTTCACCTCATTTCCCTTCCTGAGCATGGTTGTGATGTGTTTCACCGACTCAACAAAATTTGAGACAAATCTCCTCAGAAAATTTATCTTCCCCAAAAAGGCCTGAACTTCCTTATTAGATCTGGGAAGTGACAGGGTTTGAAGTGCTTCTACCCTACTAGGGTCAATCCTTACTCCCTCTGTTGACACTATATGGCCTAATAGCTTCCCTTCCTTCATAGAAAACAAAGATTTCTTGGGGTTTAAAGATAGGCCAAACCTCCGACACTTCATGAAAACCTTCTTCAAGTGGCAGCAGTGTTCCTTATCTGTCCTAGAGAAGACTGTGATGTCATCTAGATATATTACCACAAACTGGTCCTTCTCCCCAATGAAGGCTATGTCCATGGCTCACTGAAATGTTGCTCCTGCATTCATCAATTCGAAAGGCTTTTTGGCATACATGAATGTGCCCCAAGGAGTGGTGAAGGTCATTTTTTCCCTGTCCTCAGGCATGACTGATATCTGATTGTAACTAGAAAAGCCATCAATCATGAATATTCTAGATGCGCCAGTGACCTTTTGCAATATGTGTTCCATGTTAGGCAGGGGATAATTGTCTTTCCTTGAGCTCATGTTCAGGTTCCTGAAATCAACACAAAGTCTGATTTCCCCACTTTTCTTTCTTACCGGAACCAAATTGGCCACCCAATCAGAATATCTCAAGGGGACAATGATTTGGGCATCTAGCAGCTTCTTCACTTCTTTCTCCATGACAGGTAGCAACAGGGGATTTATCTGTCTTAGCTTCTGCTTGAATGGCTTAGCCTCTTCTTTCAGTGGGATCTTGTGCTCAATGACAAATGTGTCATATGTCTTGAGGTCTTTGTAGGTCCATGCAAACACATCAGCAAACTCTCTCAGCAACTCAGTATATTCAACCCTCTGCTCCTTGGTCAAACTCCTTGACAACTTGACAAACTTAGGCTCCTCTGGTGTGCCAATGTTGCACTTAGCTGTGTCAGCATCATCACCTGAAACTCTACCTTTTACTGCCACATCATTACCATTGAACAATCTCTCTAATGGGACCAGTCCCCTCGGAATGTGATTGCTAGGCAACTGAATAATGTCATGCTATGCTATTTTACTTAGCAACTCACCCCCATCAAACCTTTCCTCAGAGGTGGAATCTTGGTCGATATGCATCTCTGAAAATTCTTCGATAGTATCCAAGAAATTTTTGATCTCAAGATCATCCTCAAACACCTTCCAATGTTTGACGTTGTCAGGTATGGAGGACCTGTATTTTACTTCTACATCATACCTAAATTTGGGTGGCAAGGGTACTTTGAAATTGCTTGCTGATGTAGACAAAGAATCTGCCATTGTGTTCTCCTCTCTTGGGATGAAGGAAATGTTAAATGCTGAGAAGAAACTGTCAATTAGGTCCCATACCTCATTTCTGTAACTCCTGAGTCGAGGATGCTTGGCCTGATAAGCGCTTATGATCTGTTGGACTACCAACTCGGCATCTCCGAACACTGTTATCTTCTGAATTCCCATTTCCCTGGCGGCTCTTAATCCTAGGATAAGAGCTTCATACTCTTCCACATTGTTGGTAGCTTTGAATTCTAATTTGTATGACAGAGATGTGGTTTCTTGAGCAGGCAACACAAAAACCACCCCATCTCCAGTGCCTTCTCAGGAACAGGCTCCATCAAAAAACATTTTCCAGATTGGGGTGATGGAGCGAGGAAATTCATGGGAAATAGTGGGCTGCTTTCTGAGTTTGAGAGGGGGCTAGGGGGCATGGGTGAGCTGTAGTAAACTGGAGCCTAAATTAGTGTCCAAGGTGAAGATGGGATGGTTGGTAGGGTTGTCTTCATCACTGATTATGTAGGCCAGTTGGGCTTCTCTGTATAGTCTTCTATGCTCACCTCCAAACACTGGGATAGTGGCGTATGTGAGGTCCATCTGCAAGGTTCCCCCTAGTCTTTTAATCCAAGATCTTGATAACAACATACCGAACTTGGGGGGAACATCAACCACTACAATATCCATGACCACACTTTTCATGGGCAGTTGAAACAAGGTCACAACTAGGTCCTTAATAACCCCAAGACACTGAACTCTCCTAGAGTCAAAGGAATAGAGGTCATGATAGGCTCGTGTGACTTCTAGTCCCAATTCTTCCATGACAGTTTTGGGCATCAGGTTGTGAGAAGCCCCCGAATCCATCAAGCAGTTGTGCAGTACCTTGTCATGTATGTTCAGGGAGGTGTAGAAGGGAGGGGATGAATCATCTCTGTCTTCTACCATGGGACCTAGGATAACTACAGGCTTTTCATCTTGCAAATTGATGGAGTCTGTGGGAAGGATTGAGACCTCAGAATATAACAGCTCAGAGAAGCATTTCTTGAACCCTTCATGTTTGATTAGCTCAGTGAGAGGCACAGGGATTCTGATTTTTTGAATCTCATGCTCGAAATTAAAAGAAGATGTAAGCTTAGGGATTTCTCTTATTTCGAGAACATGACTCTGAATAATGGGAGAGAGGGGTGGGGTGTTCTTACCTCTGTGAGTGTCTGCTACTTCATTGGCAGGCCTCTCTCTTCTAGTGGACTGCTCAAGAGCATCAGGTGCTATTGCCTTCTTCTGAGACCTCAGGTCATACCTGCCTCGGCAGCCACTAGTCTGGTTTTCCTTGCTCAGCTCATTTAGCTGATTGTTCATGAGAGACTCCTCGTATGCTGATTGAGTGAGATGAGGAAAAGGGGGAGTCTCTCCGAAGAAATGGATCTTAGGCTCAAGTTCTTCTGTTTCCCCTTCTTCATCTTCAGCCACAAAATTCTTCTATAAAGGGGCTTGAATTCTTTGGTCTTCTCTGTCTCTTCCCCTTTCTCTATGCATAGTCGGGGGAGTGATATTGTTTGGCCTCCTAAAACCCCCTTTGATTTCGGTGCCCTGAGGGCCCTTCTGCACTTGCTTCCTTTCCATCTTCAGTCTCTCCATCTCTTCAGACAGAAACTTCATCATGTTCGGAATTTGTCGGAAGAACCACAGTATTTATGACATCTTGTCGTCGACGTTTCGGATCCATAACTTCATCATGAAGGTCAGTTCATCCACTTGAGGGTGGGGTATCGATGAGCTAGAAGTTGAGGCTTCATATTTTCCCTTTCTTCTGTCTGCGTCGGCCTTGTTCCTTAGTCTTTCAGCTGCTAATATGTTGGATTCCACTTCTATGGCCGCATCTTGCATTTGAGCTAAGGAGGTGGCTCTTCTTTCTCTCAATAAAAGGCAGAAATCAGGGTCAAATGCACCAGCATAGGAAATTTGGGCAGAGGCTTCTGAGGGCTTTATCTCTGCAGGAATCTTGTTATACATCTTATTGAATCTTTTGGAGAAGTCAGAGATAGATTCTCCTTCCTCTTTCTTTAGAGACCCAAACTTTGTCATGTAATACATGAAATCCTTCCTATCTCCCCACTGCCTCAGGAAAACACTATCCAGGGCTTCAATTCTAGCAATAGATACGGCGGCCAATCCTCTAAACCATTTCCTCACCTCACCATCTAGGCTCTAGACGAAGACTCTCATCTAGACATCTTCATTTTTAATGTTCAGGTTGTCTACATAACTGTAGAAAGAAGCCAGGTGCTCTTCCGCAGTTATATCTCCTTCCCCAGTAAACTTGGGCATATACTTCAAGTAGTCTCCAGCAGGGAGAGGATTCATAGGATGAGGTAGGATTAAGGGAGTGTATCTGGCAGTGACTATGGAATCCATTCTATTCAGAGGGGGATTAGAACCAGCCATGGGGATGTTAGGTAGAGAAGATCTTGGAGGAGAAGGAGTGCGAACAGGAGATATCGGAAGAGATTTACCTGAGGGAGAAGGAGAGAACGGGGAAAATAGAGAGAGAGGTAACGGACTTGAATGTGCAAACGCTTCTCTCTGTGAAGTAGTAGTAATAAAAGGAGAGGTGGTGAAACTTTCTAAGGCCCGAGGTCTGTGCTAAGGCACAACTTCCAGGGAGGGGGGAGTGACAAGGATCTCTCTTTCTGATGCTAGACCAGGAGGAGAAAACTCAGCAGGAACGCTCCCGAAATTCAGAAAATGGGAAACCTCAGGGAAAGGATGACTAGGAAGCTGAGAATAAGGAAATGGAGTTTTTATGGAAGGAGGTGGGGAAATATCTGGTTCAGTGGTAGATCTTTCTCCTTGAGCAGGCTTCCCTTTTCTGATAATCACCTTCGGATTTTCTTAAGGCGTGGCGAGAGGCGGCAGTGGATGGGACCGCGTGTGTCTACCACTGGAAGCCACAACTAACCCAATAGGTTCGCCGCAGTGGAGTCCTCACAATGGAGTCGCCAGGTGCACAGTAGCAATCTTCAAAGGCTCTAATACCTGATGCACCTTCAGAATCAGAGGCTCGATGTCGTTCAATCCTGGGGAAAATTTTCAACTTCGTCCCCGACAATGGCGCTAGAAATGTTAGCATCAGAAGTCACTCCTGGATTGCTTGCAGGAGAAAATTCCAATGCCCATCAGTTTTTATGTCACGGTTTAATAAATGGGGTGATCAAATGGGTAAAGACTCAAGAATATAAAACTTTGACTCAGGAGACTGGGCCTAGTATGTATGCGGCAAAGGAGGTATTGATCCAACTTCTGTCAGTAAATGGATTAAAGGGTGGTAGAGGGAAGACTTGTGAGAAGGCCGAGAAAGACTACCTTGGGCGACAGGCCTTCGAGAGGTTGAGGATGAAAAAATCATAAGCCAAGATCCTCTTGGTCCAGAGCTTCAAGGAATTGAAGAGACACTCGACTGGATCCTCCAATTCCAAGTCGTTCAGCGCTACGAAAATAACAGGAGCCGATTAGAAACAACGTAACTGTTACAATGATCCAACCTACATCATCCTATAACAGCTACAACTCGACTTGATCCTCCAATTTCGAGTTGTTCTAACACAGTATACAAGAGATGGAAAAGAGGCTGACATCCATAAAGTAAGAAATCTCAAATGCTTTTACATAAACCAGAGCAACCAGCGCTTCATCAAAATTTTACAGTCGAGAGATTTGCTCAACCATCGATAGATACAAAAATGGTGAAAATGCCTACATATACTCAAAACAACAACAACAACATAATCGAGACATTGCATTAAAAACTTTGCGTCTGCATGGCTTCTGACAATATGCACCTGCAATCTCTGAATGATCGTGCAACTTATGGAAGACGCAATCGAACTCCTGACAGTTCCATAGGTGAATCGACGTGCCTTTAATTCATCGCCGGACTTTCCCATTATGGTGGAGGCGATGTCGAACCACCACCAACCACTTCAATAACTACTTCATTGGGATTGAGGATGGCCCGGCCAACTCGACACCTTTGGGACATGGAAGACCCTTCGCGCTGCCACCTGGATTAGCTGAACGGCCTGATGAATAGGCGTGGAGGCCAGTGCGAAGGATGGGACGCATAATGGGAGTGGTGGTGCCAAAACTATGAGGGCGATATATGAGGTGATGAGGTGTGAGAGAGGTTATAGGGAAAGACATATGGCAGAAGGAAATAAGCGAAGGGGGCAGGAGATGAGATGTAATGGGCACATTTTTAGTAGGAGGCTGATGTGGAAGGGAGCGGGACACCTGGCAGGGGTTGAGTGGATGATGAGATGGGAAAGGGACCACACGGACCAAAAGAGGGGAGATGGACAAATGTCGGAGGATGAGGAAGGGGCTAATGGGAGTGAGCCTCATCGCACGGTTAGGTGGAGGACAGATGGCAAGATGACACGACAAGAAAGGGGGGCCCACGTTGATTGAAAACAGAAAGACAAAGGATTTCTAGATTGCTTGCGTGCCGTTGATCTAGGTGCTCTTGATCCCATCCTTCGGAGAGATGCGTCCTCGATTCCGGACCCCCCCCCTCCACTTAAAGGTAGAAAGGCAAGGGGGGTCCGGAATCACCCTGCGCACCGTTGATCTAAGCGCTCCGATCATGACCGTTGAAGAGGTGTGCCCTCGATTCCAGACCCCCCCCCTTCTCCTTAAAGGTAGAAAGGTGGGGGGGCTCTGGAATCCCATGTGCGTCGTTGATCCGGGCACGCGAATCTCTGCCGTCCAAATTTGCTTGTTGCTTAATCACAAGTGCACTTGCGCCCTGAGCTTATAGTAAATGGTTTTTTCACCCACTCCTTTGCATTCTAACCCCCCTTACCAGAAATGTCGCTAACAGTTAGGCAACGACAGGGTCAAGGCAGCCATGGCAAGGCTGTCGAGGGGCAACTACAAGCTGACAGTGCCAAGGATAGGCTGCGGCAGGGTCAAGGCAACCACAAAAAGGTTTTTGAGGGGAAGATATAGGCTGACAATGCTAAGGATAGGCTTCGACCAACACATAAGAGGGGGAACCTAGCCACAATAAGGGTGACCAAAATATACAAGTCAACAAGAGGGGCTTAACCAATCACAAGATAACAACATAAAGGGTCATCTCTCTATCAAAAGGTTGAATCATAATGTGGGGGTGTCATCCCCATACAAAGGGGGTTTCCACACTTTGATTTGGGATTTATACCATCTATTCTAATCCAAGGGTCAAATGGTCAAAGGCAAAGAAAAATAACACTATCTACTAGATAATATGCATTAAAAATATTCAAAAAATGTCACGGAAAATAAAATTTATCAATAACT
Organism: Picea glauca; assembly: GCA_000966675.3. NCBI lineage: Eukaryota > Viridiplantae > Streptophyta > Pinopsida > Pinales > Pinaceae > Picea > Picea glauca. The sequence goes on from JZKD02S2022189.1 coordinate 1,915,860, forward strand.
CATTGAAAGGAAAAGAAAAAAAAAAGGTATGCAAGACCTTAATATTGACAGGCCTATGTGAATTTTTTTTTATTATAAATGATCGGTATTATAATATTATACATTAGTACTAGGTTCTTTTTTTCTTTGCACGACTTGCTGCTAATTCCTAAGTATTTCATCGATATCTGTGTCATCTTCTTTTACTACATTCTCTTATATTGTTGATTTTCCTTGCATTCTCACACGCATTGTATTCCTTGTCATGTACTCACGGTGTTGAGGCACCAGATGTGGGTCATCGCCTACAACGATAAAAAATATTAAATTTATAGGGCAAGTTATTGAATACGATTGATTTAGTTCATTAATAAGAAAAAAATACGACTTGAATGTAATAATTTACCTGCCCTATGCTCCTCTTCTGTTAGAGAATCTCGATGTATGTCATCCAACTCTATCACTGAAACCACAAAAATTATAAGTAGACAATCATAATTGAATTAGTAAAAAGAAAAAATAGAATCACAAAATTCATAAGTACGGAATTATTAAGTTATATATGATTAATATACAGCCATATTACCATCGTGCCTCTCATGTGCAGCAACATCATGGGGCTGCACCAACCTAGTTATGTTAGGATCAGGTTACACCTCACTTTCGGGAAGTTGTTGCACCTCACTGTCAGGAGGCTGCACCTCACTTTCATGGGGTTGCACGGAAGCACCATCTTGTGGTTTCTCTCTACTATCAACAAACTATTCTGCAATACTATTGATGGGATCGGTAATATTGTTGCTCCCCTGCTATAAATAAAAGAGCAACATATAAAATTATTGGATGATATCAAACAAGAATGTATTTTAAAGGTAATGAAACCGTGTTATTGTGGTTAGATTTTTATAATATACCATCTTATGCACACTGCATCTTGAAGACTGTCCCAAGCTTTTTCGGTGATCAATAAAAACTTGGCATACATACTTGTAACCAAGACAAAGTTCTTCCATAGTGGATTTGGTACCGAAATTGTCCCCCTACATTGCATAAGAGTATTGATTTTTGTTATTGGTTGCCCCATGAATTACCAGAAATCTTTAAGGTGATATAACTAATAATATTGTTAAGATGGTTGATTACTTACAATTCATGCTTGTAACTTCAAATAGCCACCTTGGCCTAGTCTATGTTGACCATGTTTCTCAACCCTTGCCTTGGTGGCTTTCGAAGTGTTAGGGAGCCTATGAAAAATTTCAAGTATGTTATATACCACAATTGTATTTAAAAATAAAGAAAGCTAAAAGTATTGAATTCAAATTGTAATTTACCTTCCTGGACCAGGTGGATTTCTTCCTTCTTTTCTCAATCTTTTCTCCTTTGCATCCTCAAGGAACGTCTTCCATTCCCTCTCAGGAATAACAGGTGGACGCTCATACCTAGGGTTCTTTTGCAATTTAACCCTATACATGTCACATATATATTTTAAATATAGGCCCACATCTTTGGAGACCTCTCTTTTGTTGAAGGTATCTACCCCAAACATACGTTCAAGGTAGTCCAAGATTTATTTTTTGAGGTGAATACTCTGAGAATTCCACCTCGTGCATAATGTGGAACCAAAAATTTCCAACGATTGGTCATGCAAGTGTTTATAAAATAAGTTGTTTCCTACATGCAAAAATAAACGATCATTGATTAGAAAATAATAATATATAAGATGATATATGCTTCAGATATATAGCAACAAACAGTTAAAACAACTAAAAACACCTGGAATTTTTAATGTCTTTATTGGAACTCCTTTCTCATTCACCAAAAAAGTGCATGAAATTATTCCCATGATGGCAACGCGTGACGATCCAGGAAATGAAGTGATAGTGTCATCACTACCAGTACTGCCACCAGCTCCTGCATGTGGCTCTACCACCTTCAGCTGAAAGGGTATGTCACGCTCACGGTCCCCAGCTATAGGTGTGGACCCAGTCTGAGTATGACTGGGATCAATCGCAATTGGAGTGTTGAATATCCTAGTTGGTATATGTTGGCTCGTGCTGGTTGGACGTTGTGGTGTACTCTCTGCAACATGACTACTACCAACATCTACTATAGGAGCCAACTGAATCAGAGCAAAAAAATCCTATATTAGAAATAAAAAAAAATTTTGATTAGAAAATGTAAAAGTTATAAACATGAAACATTCATAATTGAACTTATGACCAAAAGAAATCATTTTAAGATATGGTTATTGCCTTATATTTTTTAAGGTCTTCCTTCAACTGCTCTATCCTTTTTTTAGTTTCTTGATTTTGATCTTTACTTACAATCAAGCGAAGTATTTCTCTATTCATTTTTCTGATGATTTTTTTTATTGTTACCATTATGTTGGGGTCATCCAGCAAGTCTTTGTCGACCCAATCATCACAACCATGGCCCGTGGACTACATATTTCAAGAAAGAAAATTTATTTTCAATTATCTAAACAAATAATAAATTTCACATTAAATGTAATTCGGAAATGTTAATCATATGCCTGTTCTGGGGGGGCTGGAGATTTTCCATGATCATCCTGCCAAGAATTAGGTGTTAGAAATCCATCACAAATGAAATGACTAATGAAAACTCACAGAGTATGATTTGCATTATAGTGAAGTGCATTGCCTGTAATTTACCTATTTTGAATGGTCGGCTGGTGCTTTTCCACGATCATCCTACCAAGAATTAGGCGTTAGAAATCTATAACAAATTAAATGACTCATGAAAACACTAAGAGTATGATGTGCATAAGATTTAGGTGTTAGAAATCCATAACAAATAAACAACATGAACAATGATAAATTTACAAACAATGGGAATACAAATTTACAAACTGCACCACATCACATCATGATAAGTAAACATAATAGATTTCAACTTACCGCCCCCATAATAGCAATGTTCGTATGTATTCGATTCAAGTTGTAATCAATCAACAAATCATCCCTTGCATTTATTGATTTTATTGTGCATACGAATGCGGGTTTTTATTCTCGCGCCTCAAATATGCAATTGGGTTACTGATTTGTTGTCCCGGGTCGTGTACTATTTATAAACCCCACAATATTGCCCGATGCCTTTGGCCTTCTATCAATATACATAGACCCTCCTTTGTTTCTATCGTTGTCTCTTAGTTGTATATAATTTGCAGCCACTCTGTATATCCGCATACCTCGTGTATATTGGACTAGCTTCATCCAATATCTATAATTGTAACAAGGCCCAACATACTCCATCAATTCAGTTATTTCGTCGTCAAAAACTTGTATGCCATCCATGGAAAATATCCCCAAGCCATGTAACGATGATGGAGCAATGCGATATATCCTCTCGTCCAAACAAAAATCAGTGTTTACTTGAGGAAGGTCCTTGGGTACCCTTCATTTCACTAAATGTTTGTACCTCAAGGGCACCTCGATGTCATCTATGCTCTCAACATCATAAGAGCATGACCCCCCTTCAACAAGAAAAAAGTCCATGCGTCTATGGAATTTTCTTCTGATCTTCTCACCTCTAGTTTCTCTTCGTCTACCTGAAATTTCCTCGCTTGATGAAGACAGATCTGACAAATACCTGTTTGTTTGTACCTGTAGTCCATCGAATGAGTGAGAATTTAAGAAGAATGCCCCTTTAAATTCTAGTAATGATAATTGTGTAGGATACAAGGATGACAAAAGGCAAACAACAAATATGCATTCTTCTTAAATGGCAGATTGATCAACTCATATTATAAGGGGAAAATTGATCCTAAAAATGAGGATAATGTTTTTTGTTGTAATAGAAGAAGAAACCAATAGAGTTGTTGAAGAAATCGAGCACAAGTCATTTCTCGATTTCTAATGAAAATTATTTCTCATGCCCCCATGGGTAAAACCTAACATGGACAATGGTGCATTGGGTATAGGGACATGTCTTTTAAGAGACTCCTAATGGTCTATAACCTTAGTTAACTCATCTCTTATTGAATGTTATCTAAGTTTATTACACGACACGAGTCCAAAACCATGACACGATTTCCCTCAAATGTACCTAGTAGCCTTCCCTCATTGAATACTTGATGGAGGGTGCTCCCCTTC
>JZKD02S2022189.1:1938067-1950634 GCA_000966675.3 Picea glauca
CCCCCCCCTTTGATTAAAAGTAGAACACTAAGGGGGGTCTGAAATGCTATGTGAGCCGTTGATCCGGGAGATGAGATCTGGACCACTGGAAAGCAACCGAAACATATGTCAGGGGCGGAAAATGTTGTGTATAAGGAAAACTTAGGATTAGTGCTTTTTCATGGGTTTTCTTTGGTTCTCCTCATACACATCTCTAGGGGGACATTATTTCGACGATACTTAGGCATTGGAGTCATGGGGAAAGGCTTTACCAAACTGGTTTGATTTGGGCAAGGCAGGTCAAGCAAATAGTCTACACTCTAACCTACTTCACAAGACGAATAACCCAGATTAAACTATTGAGTTAAGGTATTGTTTTTCCCTAAGGGCTATCTGACCAGGATTAAACAGTCTGGTCAGATGCATTCACTAGTTCTATCCTAGGGGCTATCTGATCAGGATTAGAGGGTCTGATTAGATGTATTCACTAACCTATCAACATTGGAAATTTAAAAGAACTTGGTCATGCTTGAAAGGTATGACCAAGTCACTTGTTATTGCATGGGGCTTTTTATTTCAAATCTTTTTTGCCCTCTTTTGTTTTTCTTTTCTCTTTTTCTTTTCTTTTCTTTTCTTTTTCTTTTTCTTTTTCTTTTTCAAAAATGAAAAAGGGATTTCCAATAAGAACACTAGATACAGATAATATCAATAATATCCAAGTCATGAGTTGATTCCCATATTTTATGGGGTGATAACAGCGGCTCCACCTGGGGATGGTACTTGCCCTGTTAAGTGCCAAGAATCCAGTTTCCTGTCATCCCGAGCCTATCTATCTAGTAGTCTTAGTTGGTCTTATTCTCAAGAAAATTTTTGAAAGACAGTGACCAGCAGCTTAGGGCCTTCTCTTCGGGCTTCAATCAACTGACCAATGTTCCTCAATTTAGAAAATGTCAGTAAAGACAGAAAATTAAATATGGTATGTACAATGGAGAGTGAGTTCTTCAATTCCCTTATTGAGGAGGGACATAATATTTCAGCATTCTGCCATTCACAGGTGCTCCTAGCAGATCTGACCCATCGGCATTGTTCAACAAAAATACATTTTTTCCTCTGAAAGTTTGGATCCTGTAGGGACCTGTCCACAGATGGTCAAATTTCCCATGCTTTCCCTTGTCCTCGTTCTTGGCATCCCATCTTAATACCAGGTCTCCTATCTCGAAATCATCCTCCTTGGTTCTTTTATCAAAGATCTTCTTAATGTTATCTTGGATGACTTGAGTTTTGTTGAAAACATCCTCTCTAGTCTACTGCAAATGAATCATTTGATTGATTCATCTCTGGGAGTCATTTGGCTCAGCTTGTATTTCTTGAAGTATCTTCATGACAGGAACTCCCAAAGAAGTTGGGAAAACAGCCTCAGTACCATAGACCAGCTGGTATGGTGACATACCAATTGACCTTTTGGTGGTCAGTCTATCTGCCCATAAAGCAAATACCAGCTTATCATGCCATGATTTTTTATTCTCCTGCAGTGTTTTCTTGATGATATTCACCAAAGACTTGTTTGATGATTCCACCAACCCATTCCCCTGAGGGTAGTAGGCTATGGAATGCCCCAAGGCAATGTGGTAACGGCTGCAAAAATCAACAAGTTTCTTTGATCGAAAGGCAACTGCATTGTCAGTAATGATCTTTCTAGGACAACCAAAACGGGATAAAATATTATTTTCAAGAAACTTGATAATTACAGAGTCAGTGGCTTGCCTGCTAGGTACAGCCTCAATCCATTTGGTGAAATAATCGGTAGCGGTAAGGATCCACCTATGTTGGCCTGAAGATGGAGGGTGTATCTCTCCAATGAAATCAAGTCCCCATTGCTGGAAAGGAACCTCCACTGAAATTGGTTTAAGAGGTAAAGGAAGGAGTTTCCTTTTACCCTCGAACAGTTGGCACTGATGACAGGTTGTTACTTTCTGATGTACATCTGCAAACAGGGTGGGCCAGTAAAAACCGGCTCTGAGTATTTTGTTTTCCGTAACCTTCCAGTTTAAATGACCACCACATTCACCTGCATGGAACTCCTGCAACACTTTGTCAGCTTCATCTTTGAGTAAGCAATTTAAAATAATACCAGCAGGATCTTTCCAATACAAATTTCCTTCTAGAATACAGAATTTTAAAGCTTTCAACTTTAAAAATCTAGCTTTAGTTTTAGTTAAACCAGGGGGAGCTTGTAAATTTTGAAAAACAAAGATAAGGTCTGCATACCATGGAGAGTTTAGAAAAACCTCTTTAACGTTTGGAGTCGCCATCTCACCCTGTTCATCTGCCACGTCTAGAAAGTTAATGTCAAGAGATTGAAAGTTAGATTCAACCATTAATTTGGCGAGGCCTTGGCCTTTGATCAATTTTGTGGGCTTAATTTCAATGTCGTATTCTAGAATAACTGCAATCCACTTTCCCCTTCTCCCATCAAGGTTGTCTTGTGTCAATATATCTTTTACTACCGCATTTGGAACATAGGCTATGACATGTGAATGGAGAATGTAGACCCGGAAATCCTTTATAGCCTTTACCAAAGAAAAAGCTTGTTTCTCCATAATATTATAGTTCAGTGCAACATCTCTTAAAGCTTTGTTGAAGAAAGCTATGGGTTGTTCGTACCCTTCACTGTTCTTCTGTAATAATACAGCTGCTATTGTATGTTCCGAGGCAAAAGAGAAAAGATAAAAATCTTTAGTGAAATCGGGACTAATCAAAACTGGGGCTTCTGTGAGAGCTCGTTTGACCTGTTCGAAGGATTGTCTGGACTCTGAGTCCCATTTTATTTTAGCGTCCTTTTTGAGCATGTTGGTGATATTTCGGAGGAGCTCGGCTAGATTAGGAATGAATCTTTGGAGAAAGTTAATTTGCCCTATAAAGGATTGTAGTTATTTTAGATTCCTTGGGTGTTCTAACTTTAGTATGGCCTTTATTCTGCTGGGGTCAATTCTGATGCCTTCTTTAGAGATAATGTGTCCCAGCAGTTTGCCTTCTTCTAACCCAAAGAGGCACTTCTTGGGGTTTAAAGAAATCTCGAACTTTCTACATTTTTCGAAAACTCGTCTAAGGTGTCGCAGGTGTTCATCATCGGATTGGGAGAATACCGTCACATCATCCAGATAAACGACGATAAACTTACCTGACTCTTCTATGAAGGCAATTTCCATCACCCTATGGAAGGTAGCTCCTACGTTCATCAGACCAAAAGGCATCTTCACATACATGAAAGTGCCCCATGGAGTGGTGAAAGCGGTTTTTTCCTGATCGTCTGGGTGAACCAGAACCTGGTTGTAGCCTGAGAAGCCATCTAACAAATAAATTCGACTAGACCCGACCACTCTTTGCAGGAGGTGATCCATTTTAGGCAAAGGGTAGTTATCCTTCAAGGACGCTTTGTTCAAGTTCCGAAAATCTATACAGAGTCAGATTTCCACAGTTTTCTTGCGAGTAGGAACTAAATTAGAAACCCACTTAGAGAAACAGAGTGGGACTATGATCTTGGCATCATACATTTTCTTAATCTCTTTTTCTATCAAGGGGAGCAACTTGGGATTTATCCTCCTAAATTTCTGCCTAAATGGTTTCTAGTCCTCCTTAATGGGAATCCTGTGTTGTATAATGCTGGTGTCATAGGCTTTCAAATCTTCGTAGCTCCATGCAAAAACGTCAGAGAATTATTTGAATAATTCAATGTACTCATGTTTTTGTTCAGGGGGTAAAGATTTGGACAGTTTAACCATCTTAGGCTTCTCTTCAGTTCCAATATTACAGTCTTCTACCTCTTTCCCATGGGCTTCTATTTTGGGCTTCTTAGCTACGTCATCATTGTCAAACAGATCTTCTAAAGGGACGAGACCTCTGGGTAAAACATTGCTTTTCAATTGTAAAACTTCGGCCTCAAGTTCGTCGTCTCCAGACTCTTCTAACTCTACTGTGTCTTCTGTATCTACTGTATTTACAATATTAACACTACCTATTTCAGGCTCAGAATTATTTACATTTTCATTTTCATTTTCTACATCTATGTTTGTACATTCAAAATCGTTCTTGCATTGTAGAAAATCTTCGATCTAATCGTCATTTCCAAACACTTGCCAATACCTGACATTATCGGGCACTGTCGGTCTACATTTCACTTCCACAGTGTATGGGCAAGTTTGTTGGAAATGGATCTTACAGGAAGCGGCAAACGTAGCTAATCCGTCAGCCAGAATATTTTGTCCTCTAGGCATGACCTGCAAGTCCACCTCGTTAAAGCATTTCAAAGCATCGAGAGCAACATTCCTGTATGCCCTAAGGCATGGATGTTTAGCAGCATATTCACCTTTAATTTGTTTAACAACTAATTCAGGATCACCCCTATTCATTATTTGCTTAGCACCCACCTTTTTTAACAGCTTCAGTCCTAGCATTAAGGCTTCATACTCAGCAACGTTGTTAGTGCAATGGAAATTTAACTTATAGGAATGATTTTCTGAATACCTTTTTTGATGATTATGCAACCAGACACCAGCTCCTGCCCCTTCTTTACTCACTGCTCCATCGAAGTCCATACTCCAGAAATCAGCAGGGAACTCTTCATTGATCACATTCGACATCTTTGTTTCTTCGCCACCTTCTGGACATTCATCTTGACTAGCTACCTCTTCCACCTGCTGTTGGTTTGGCTCTTCGGTATCACCATCATTGTACAGGATGAACGAATCTAGGTATGAATGAGCAGAGTAAAGAGGGTAATTATGAGGTTTCTCTTGACTACTGACCATATACTTCATCAGCGTTTCTCTGTATAACCTTCTCTTTTGTCCAAACACTGGGATAGTGGCGTAAGACATATCCAGCTGCAATGTTCCTTTCAGCTTAGCTCCCCAAGAGCGGGATAACAACATACCATATTTCGGCGGGATGTCGGAAACTACCACATCCATCACCATGCTTTTCGAAGGGATCTGAACCAAGGTTATGCAGAGATCTTTAATCAAACCAATACATTTGACTTTGCTGGAGTCAAACGAGTGCAGATCTTTGTAAGGTCGAGTGACCTCCAATCCCARTTTYTCCATTACCGCCTTAGGCATTAAATTGTGTGAGGCACCTGAATCCAACATGGCGTTATGCAATATCAAATCATGTATGTTCAAACTAATGTAAAAGGGAGCCACATCACCGGTATCATCTTGACCATCCACCTCGGGTCCGAAAAGGAGTTCGGGATGATCATCGGCCAGATTCACAGTGTCAGAGTGAGTCACTGACCCAACCGTCAAGGCTTTGGTGCCTATGTCAGGTTCAATGGCCAATGCTTTCAGTACCTGTGATCGATAATCGCCTCTGCTTATCAACTCTGTCAATGGGACGAGAATTTTAATTTTGGCCAACTCTGCCTCTAGGCTAAAAGGTGCTGGTGTTCAGGTTTGACTCGTTGATTCCGGTTGGTCCACCATATCCTTCCGGCCAGAAGTACTAGGCAGGTTAATGGGTGAAACTTCGGGCTGTACCGGCCTTTTCAGTATAGTGACATTTTTCTTCACCGGAGCATTAGTTCTAACTTTCTCAGGAGACTTTTCTGTGGTGCTCTTCTCGAGACTTTTTTCAGTCTCGGATACTTTCGGTGTTCCAGACATCCCTCTCGAGGAGTTCCCTTCTGCCTTCTTACTTCGCAGATTGTATTGGCTGTGCACCTCCAAGATATCATCTTCATTGGCTTGTTGTCCTGCATCTTCGGCCTCCTCACTTACCTTTGTTTGATTTAGCAGAAAGAGTTCCTGCTCTTCTCGAGTGAGTAAAATGGCCTCGTTATCATGAATGCCCATGAGGTTGATATGAGTGTCCTCCAAATCTTCATTTACCTCCCCCCCATCATCAACATAGTTTTCCTACAAGGGAGGTCTGATCGGTTGATCAGGGCCTCTCTGATCTCTTTGGTCCCTTTGATCCCTGGGATCTCGTTGCCTAATTTGTGGAGGATTTCTTCTAAAATTGGGGTTTCGGATCTGGGGAGCAGGTGTGTCGTCTCTTGGATGATTCCTGTCCGAAATAATCGATCTTTATATCAATAACACCAATGATTTGACCATGGTGTCTAGTTTGGAATCGTTGTTAGACGTGGAAGGTTGTTCTTTGATTGTGACCCTTCTTTCTGACCTTTGTCGGGCCCGTTTCGCCAACAGATTTGCCTCCACACTAATAGCACATTTCTGCATGTCTTCAAGGGTGGCAGCATTTCATTCTCTTAACTGGTAATACATGTCGGCATCTAATCCATCAGGAAATTTAATCAATGCCAAACCCGGAGGAGGTTTGATTTCATTTGGGATTGCATTATACAAGTTGTTAAAACGGGTGCAATAGTCTTGGACCGTCTCGCCTTGATTCCTCTTTATGTTTTCGTACTCAGACAGTATTTGGAGAGGGTTTTTATTTACCTCCCATCTGTCGAGGAAACTTCTTTGGAACGCGACGAGGTCAGGGATTGATGATGCGGGTAAGGCTTTGAACCACTTCTTAGCGTCCCCTGTCAGACTCTGGGTGAAAATTCTCATATGAACGTCGACTTTGTCAACTTCTTGTAAATCCAAGTAGTCGTTCATTTTATCTACATGTTGTTGGGCGCTTAACGTTCCTTTTGCATCGAACTGTGGCAATCTAGTCTGGTAGTCTTGGGGCATGGCATGCAGGGGTGAAGCTAACACCAAAGGTGCATATCTAGATGCCATGACGAGCGGAGGAGGAGGAACGACGCCCGGGGTGGTAGGAGGGGTAGCAACTGAAGACGAGGGTGACGACGGACTGGGTGGGGCTGAGGTATTGACTCGTAGCTTAGTCGTAGGAGACAAGACTTCGGGGGTTCGAGGTTGTACCACAGTTGGGTCGAAGATGAGTTTAGACACAAAGGTTTCGGACCGGGTCCTAACCAGGTTTCGTAGCGGAAAAGGCTCAAGATCAGATATTTGTAAGCTATCTGGTTCTTCGGGAAAGGAAAGAGACTTGTTATTTGGGGTACTGCTCGCTGAACTGGAGATGAAGGCCCTACGCCTCAATAATTGTTCGGGGTTATCTAATGCAGCAGAGGGTTCTGGGTCTGGATGAGATCGAGTGTGGATTTTCTTGGGAGCCAGAACTTTTTTTGGGTTATATATATATATTTTTTATTTTATGATAAGTACAAACTAAGGGATATTTCTATGCCGACGTCGTCTAAATTCCAATTTTTCCTGAGCAACTATGTCACGTTCAATGGCTGCCCACGAACTTTCGAGCTCTTCCCGGTTATTTGTTGTTTGGAGGATTAAGTCAAAAAGGCTTGACGCAATATGAGTTTGATTGGATAGTCCAGGCTCGATATTAGGTTGCACTGCTGCGGGGACAGTCATAGAGGGACAAAGGTACCAAGAAAGATACTAGAAGTAATATATACAGAGTTAACCAACCTCTAAAGATTGCTTTCTTCTCTGAGTCAAACTTTCTTAAGGGGCAAGAAGTCGTGAGATATCGGTTTTAGTTCTTCCCCAGCGGAGTCACAATTTATGTTAGCACTCGGTAAATTTCCTAGAGGTTGAAAAAGAAGAAATTTACTAAGGTAACCTTAACCAACCACTTTTAGAGCTGGGATCTAGCCCTTCCATCTCCAGAGAGGGATCTCTCTGTATGATTTAGGTTTGTTTATTTTCAGATATTAGGCTAGTTAAAGAAATCATTGGTTTTTGTAAAAGGGTTTTCAAAGTTGGTTGAGACAAACTACACATCCATTGGGCTATGGGGTCAGCGATTAATCAATTCTGAGAAATAACCAAAAACACCAAATAAGTTTTCCACAAGGCGAGATAATACATTCACTAGATCTTTTCGTATTTAAAATGATGATTGGAAGAACAGATGAGGAAGATATCTTCAACTAACAAGCACTTAAGAATCTCTTAATTGAAAATATTTAGAAGATAAACACTTAAATCTCTAGAATCGAAAACAGGGTATCACAGATAAATCCTGCAACATGACGTTATTCGTAAAGATTAGATTCATACAATAAAATGAAATACGGAGAAAGAAAAACATTAACTCAGGGAATCACATCACCAGTAAACGTACGCAAGAATCCTGTAAAACGCCTCTTCTTTATTAATGGGGGATCTCTACAAAAATGATACAGCTTGATAGCAATCGGGTGTGCAAATCAACAACCCTCGATACATTGGAAAATGAAGTATTTATAAGTCAAAATACAAACGATCATCTCATAACTGATCAGGACGTGTTCATGCTATTTTTAGAAAAACTAACTTAACTAAGAAAAACTATTTTGATGATTCATCACAACTGTATACTAAATTTCAGGGGTAGGCCATTGGTGAGGTGCCTTCAACACCTCTGATGACAGGACAGTTGACTGGAAATGATAGCTCATCTATTAATCTAGTAGATCACACAGTTCTTCCCATCTGATATGACCTGGCACTCTGATTTTAAGCAATCTCCGGTACACTTCGTCCATGTATGTGTACTTAGCAAATGTAGGCTTGACGACGAAAATGTGCTTAATTTCATGCTGGATACTGATATCCAACTGCAAGGCCTCCATGAAGGCTCTTCCTGTGATGTTTGCTTGTATTCCTGCGAACTTAGAACTGTCCTTGGACACTTCGATCAACCTTTTCTTATAATCAGGAAGCGTCATCAATTTGTCATTTATGACCTTCATGCCAGGCAGGCCTTTCCTTTGCAGCGCATCTATCTTATGGAAAAACTTCTGCACTCCTTGTTCCATGAGTTGGATCTTCTCTTCTAGATGAAGCATGAGACCTCTTTTGGTTAGAACTCTTTTCACTTCCAATATGGTTTTTGTCCTGTCTTCAATTTTCAGCTCCTCGAGTTCCTCTCCTGTCTTAGAGTTCAGGAACCTTATGATTTCATTTGCCTGGGCTGGCATGTTGCCCAGTTTAGTTCTGATTTTCTCCACAGCCTGTTTGCTCCTCTCGAGCAACTCGTTCTGTTCAAACATGATCTGAACCATTGGCCAGATTTCATTAATGGACTTAGAGATATCCGTCCACACAAGTTCCTTAACTTCAACCAAGGTCTTTCTAGCCAGTGTGTGTTTCTCGAGCTGCTGCAGCTCTTTCTTGATCTGCTCATCCACCTGCTTCTCCTTTGACAGACTTGTCTGAAAGGAAGTCTTCAGCTCATGGAGATTCTCCAATTCTTTCTTGAGCCTGCTGATTTCTGACTCTTGCAGGTTCATTCTTTCCATAGACTTGGCCAGGTCAGTAGCTCCTTCTGGGAGGGGAACTATTGTTGCATATGGAACGACTGTCACCGTTGTGGTTGCAATTGGGACAGCATTCAATGGAATGCCTTCCATTGGCTTTGCATGCTCTTTATCCTTGAGCAGTCTCTCCATCTCTACTTCCATCTCCTTCAACTGTGCATTCTGTTCAAGGAGTAATTTCAACATTTCATCCTTTTCGCCTTCCCTTTCAGCTATTTATTTTGTCTGTGGGTCCTCTATTGGAGGGAGATTCAGCTGTTTTCTCAAAGCGGCTATGTCAGCATTTTTCTTTTTTATGATGTCCTCAGCGGCCTTGACATTCACCGGGTCGTAACCGATCTTGAGGACCAGTTCCTCCAACGTCTTTATCCTGTTTTCCTTAGCGAAGGAAGACATTTTCTCTAGCTTCAGTTGGGTATGGGCATTGCTCAAAGCTATCCGAAACTTTGACGCAGAGGTTGCAACACGGGCTAAAGTGTGGGAAATCATTTTCCCATTTTGCTTATGCAGATCCATCTTATCTGTCGGATTCACATCTTTTGCTTGAAACTCGAATGTGGACCTCTTATAATCGGATATCACCTTTGGATCAGGCACTTGTGCATGTAGGAATGCCATATGCCTCCTACCCTTCTCTGTATCAAATGCTGAGACAATTCTATGTTGGGTCGTGGCTGACTGCTTCTGGAACTGTGCATAAGTGTTGTTGGTGAGCGACTGGTTCCTCTTTCTGATCGTGTCATATTTTTCAAAAATGCCCAATTTGGGCACAGTGTGACTTGGTGGAGTATCCAATGGATAATCTGAGGACTTTAATTCTTTTGTCCCATCCTTATGTTGACTGGAGCCGAAAGGAAAACTGAGTTTCTTAGCCCCAGTGGTGATTACAGTGGTGGTGGTGATCTCTTGTTCCACCGTCGTGCCTGACGCAGGAAAGGTCCTCGGCTTTTTGGCGTGCAATTTAAATTCCTCCGAAGACACCTCTGTCACTGGGGAAGATGATTCTTGCCGGGGCCTCTTTTCCTTGGCATTCTGAGGTGTGGCCGCGGGTGGTGCACTTGTTGAGGGTACCTGCCCTTCCAATCCGACAGTTGGTTCCACGTCCACCAACGTATCCGGCTCCCATTCTACTTGATTAGCAAATCTTTCAATTTCCGGCCTGGGCTCATGTGCATATGGGGTATTCTTATTCTTGACTCTCATATCAGAAATGATGTCGTAAGGATCGTAATGCCAGGTGAAACTTGGCAGGAACTTCATTTCCCTCAATAGTTTGTCTACTTCATCACCTGCACCTCTACTATTACAGATGAAAGAGCCTATTTTCCCTTTAATCTGCATTTGTTGCTTCTTTTTAAGAGAAACAAAGTGAATATCATCAGAATTCATAATTTGTCTAATGTATTCTAGTGCGAAAATCCTTATCGGTATGTATCTCGGAAGCTTGTATGGTGCCAGCTCGCACCCATAAACTCAGATCTCGGAGTGATTCTGGTACAAGTACCAGTCCCCTGTCTTCGCATTGTCCAAAAGGTGCAAAAGTCTCCGGACTTCATCATTTATCTGTGGCTCAGGCATGCCACTCAACATACTTACCACTGGGTGGTAAAACTGGTCAATGAATGCCGTGAAGTCGTATTCGGCGGAATTGTATTTCAGAAGAGATGTCCACACTGTGACTGGCTGTGGCTTCCCGTCGGCATCCATCTTCTGCATGGAGAAATTGAACTTGTATGCTTGGAAGTAGACGAACATGTAAGCCAGAATAGATGAATACCTGAACATACCCTCTGTGGAGAAATTGACAAATTGTTCATGGATGTTGTGGGCCAGGAAAGTGCTGTAGTCAAACTGCGTGGTTGGTTGTTCATCGTTGGAGAAGATGGACAAAAAACCTAGGATGGGCTCATCCACCCACTGATCAGAGTAGTACCCAAGGAGAGCACACAGAGCCGAAATAATCTGATTCCCTTTGTTGGAAAATATGGAAGAAGGATACGAGGGGTTGGTGGTTGGGAGTGAAGCGGAAGTGGGAAGAAACAGCTCGAAAATTTGAGCTCTTTGCGGGAACGTCATCTTTTGATAAAGCTCGGTGAGGATTTCCAGATTGAAAGGGGATGTAGATTTGGGGTGGGTTATCTGCATCATTTGGTCAATATCCTCTAGGGTGATGAAGAAGAGGACGTCCCCCAATGAAGAAATAATGGATTTTTGGTCGAGGACGTAGTGGGCTTGGCACTTGAGTGCGAATTCTGGGAAATGGCGGATTTGGGGGAACAGATATAGGGGAAAATTGGACTCCCATAGCCCAATCTCGTCACTCTAGTCCAGGAAGACTTCCCGAAGCCATGACTGCAAATCTGAGAAGTCAAAACTGCATATAGTGTCCGCTATCAACCGGTCCTTGTCGACCAGGGGAATTTTATCCAGGTCCACCGGAGGATGGACGAACGGATTCTCTTCCTCTTCCGTTTGCTTTGTTTTAGATGCCATCTCAGCAAATGTACCTACAACAAACAACGTTAGTGGGGTCTACTAGTGGTGGAGGAAAACGACGGGGAAGCAATGGGAAAACGGATGATACGTTCTCTGGTGCGATGGATGGTTTTGGCACAAGGGACGAATAAAGAGTGTAAATGGACGCAACGGTATATTTATTCGAAACTGGGTCAGTCGAACGCGGGAAAACGGTCAGCATGACAATGGGCATATTACCCAGTTATTAATGGAAAACGGGCCACTTGGGGTGATGTGGCAGGTGACGGTAATCAAAGTGTACGGGCAACTGACGTGGAGGTTGGCGATTGGGGGTGAAATTCTCCAAAGGGGGCTGCTCATGAGTGAAGTGAGTTATGGGACTGACAACTTGGACTGACAGAGGTTATGGGAAGTGACCTGACCCTAGTATCAAGTGGGTCGAGTGGGCTCAGTGGAGGGTGACATCCAGGGGTGATGGGATGTCGGATAGCAGGTGGGAGGATGTGACCCCTGGACCAACAGGATCATGCCATCTATAGCAAGGGGCCCACCAAAAGGAATATTCATTCCAGACCCCCCCCTTTGGTTAAAAATAGAACACCTGGGGGGTTCGGAATTAGCCACGAATCATTGATCTACGCGCTTGTCTAATGGCCGTCCAGATCTGCGTGCTCTTTTAATATCAATTCCAGACCCACCCCCCTTCCATTAAAGGCAGAACGGAGGGGGGGGTCCGGAATCCAATGTGGACCGCTGATTTGAGCGCTGGATTAAGAGTCGTCCAGATCTGCGCTCGATTTATA
>JZKD02S2022189.1:1952790-1963138 GCA_000966675.3 Picea glauca
GATGGGGCAGTCCAGCAACCATTTGTACATTTGTGGAATTGCGGGTGTTGTTTGCAGGTCGCAGAATAATGGAAGGGAAAACTTGAGACCGCCTGTCTGGGAACCTACAATCGAACAAGTGGCTAAGTATGGAATAGGGAAACGGTCGATCGAACTCATTTTCGCTAATATATTGAAATTTGTAATAGATATCCCATTACCTGGTAAGATCTTTTCTGCATGTATATCAAGGAACTATGGGTGTTGTTTGAAGGTCATGGAACAATGCAAGGGAAATCTTGAACCCACCTGTCCAGGAACCCGCAAGTGAAAAATTCGATAAGTATGGAATAGGGAAATGGTCAGTGGAATTCATTTTCACTAATATATTGATATTTGTAATAGATATCCCATTACTAGGCAGGATATTTTCTGCATGTTTCTAGACAAGTTGTGTAGAGACAGTTATTATGACGGTCTCCTCAAGGCATGGTGAGATGTTAGTATTAAACCTCAATTAATGCATACTTGGAAAGAAGTGTGAAGGTGGCAGGCATAGGAAACAACGATTAGGAATTGGATATTTCTTGAACCCACCAACCTGACTATCCACGAAAGAGATTAGAAGAAATGTCCAAGTATGGAAAGCAGATGGATGGGCTTCAAAATGGGGTGACAATAGATCCATAGGAGACATGAAGACCCGATGGTCAAATTGTAGGGATAAGAAATTTTGGGTGCAAACTGTGTAACACAGAAGAGGGTATGATGTGAGAGTCTGGTAGTAAATTTGTATATCGCGAATGTGAGGGTGTGTTTTGCAGGTCACAGAACAATGGAAGTGCAATCTAGAGCCCGCCTGCCTGAGAATCCTTGATTGGAAAAGTGGATAGGTATGGAATGGGGTAGGGGTCGGTTGGAGTCACGATATAAAAGAACGAGTGAAAATGTGAACCTGTGAGTCTGCCAGCTCGTACAGCTAGACATTTTTAGAAAAATGACTAAGTAATAAGAAAAAGGAAGTACAGGGGAAAGAGAAATGGGAATTTGGTTAAGTATAGAAGAGGGAAAAGAATGGATAATATATTCAAATCTGTAATAGATATCCCATGTCCTGGAAAGATCTTTTCTACATGTTTATAGAGAAGTTGTATACTTATTGCATATACTTGGAAAGAAGTGTGAAGGTGGTGAGCACAGGAAACAACGACTAGGAATTGGAAATTTCCTGAACCTGCCAACCCGATGATCCATGAAATATATTCCAAGAAATGGCAAAGTGTCGAAAGCGGTTGGATGAGATTAAAAATAGGGTGACAAGGGTTCTCGAGGAGACGTGAGGTGCTGATGATCAAATTGTATGTATCAGAACTTTTGAGTGCAAAATGTGTAACATGGAAGAGGGGATAATGTGGGATTCCAGTAGTCAATTTGTATATCGCGGAAGTCAGGGTGTTGTTTGGAGGTCAAGAAACAATGGAAGTGCAGTCTGTATGTCTAGGAACCCACAAGAGAAAAAGTCAGTGAGTATGGAATAGGGAATCAGTTCACTAATATATTGATATTTGTAATAGATATCCCATTACCTGGCAAGATATTTTCTGCATATTTCTGGACAAGTTGTGTAGGTACAGTTAGTATGACTATCTCCTAGAGGCATGGTGAGTTGTTAGCATTAAACCTCAGTTATTGCACACTTGGAAAGAAGTGCGAAGGTGGCGGGCACAGGAAAAACTGATTAGGAATTGGAGATTTTGTGAACCCGCCAACCCAACGATCCACGAAAGAGATTCCAAGAAACGGACAAGTATGGAAAGCCAACGCATGGCCTTCAAAATGGGGTGACAATAGTTCCCAAGGAGACATGAAGACCCGAAGGTCAAATTGTAGGTTTCGAAACTTTTGAGTGAAAACTGTGTATCACGGAAGAGGGTATGATGTGGGAGTCCAGCAGTAAATTTGTATATCGCAGAAGTCTAGGTGTTGTTTGCAGGTCACAGAACAATTTAAGTGCAATCTAAAGCCAACCTTCCCGGGAATCCACAATCTGAAAAGTGGCTAGGTATGGAATGGGAAGCGGTCGATCGGAGTCAGGATATAAAATCACGAGTGCAAATGTGAACCCATGAATCCGTCAACTTGCACAGATAGACATTTTCAAAAAAATGACTAAGTAATCAGAAAGAGAAAGTAGAGGGGAAAAAGAAACAGGAATTTGGTTAAGTATAGAAGAGGGAAAATAAGGGATAATATATTCAAATATGTAATAAATATTCCATTTCTTGGCAAGATCATTTTTGTATGTTTACAGAGAAGTTGTATACTTATTGTATATACTTGGAAAGAAGTTTGAAGGTGGCGGGCATAGGAAACAACGACTAGCAATTGGAAATTTCCTGAACCCGCCAACCCGACGATCCGTGAAAGAGATTCCAAGAAATGGCAAAGTGTGGAAAGGGGTCAGACGAGCTTCAAAATAGGGTGATAAGGGTTCCCGAGGAGACATGAGGTCCCAACAGTCAAATTGTATGTATATGAACATTTGAGTGAAAAATGTGTAACATGAAAGAGGGGATGATGTGGGCGTCTGGAAGTAAATTTGCATATCATGGAATCCAGAGTGATGTTTATAGGTCACAGAACAATGGAAGTACAAGTTAGAGACCTCATGGGTGGGAATCCGTGATCAAAAAAGTGGCTAGGTATGGAAAGTGGAAGCACTCGGTCGGAATTGTGATATAAAAGCATGAATAAAAATGTGAACTCGTGAATCCACCAACCCTCCCAGCAAGACACTTTTGGAAAAAATGACTAAGTAACCAGAAAGAGAAACTACAGGGGAAAAAGAAAGGGGAATTTGGTTAAGTATAGAAAAGGGAAAATAAGGGGATAAAAGAGTGGGAAAATAGAAAAGCGGAGGGAAATTTATGTAAGTGGGAATTGGTCTCAAACAAGCCCCATTGTTGCAAAACCATCATTTTCTAGTCCAATATTTTATCCACATACTCGTTTTCTATTGTGCTTGTACCATTAAAAAGGGTGTGAGAAAATGTTTTGTTGAAGATTACTTTGTATTGCAACTTGTGGGAGTAATTGTGTTCTTGATACATTCTTCCATGACTTTGACATATTAACTTAAGTATTAAACTTCTTGCATGATGGTTTGTTAGCATTAAATCTTAATAATTGCATGTCTAGAAACAACAATGACGATCTTGAATTTTAATATTGTAGTTGATTTCATAGTCCCATTTGACTATAGCCACCATAGATCCATTTTTTTGTTTTTTTTTTATTCGTGAACAAGAAGTTTGCTAATTTTATTAATAATGTAAAAAGTGCTCAAATAGAGTCCATGGGATGGAAAACTAATAAAATGTTCCCTTTTCGAGTAAAGGAATCAAGGAAGTGAAAGGGAAATAAGAAATTGCTTGCTTAGCAAGGATGAGATGAAAATGAAATATCTAGGGCAAGGCCCCAACTGTCGCATCATGATTTAGTCTTTCTATGTTCTATCTGCATTACAAATAGAATTGAATGTTGGTTTGAAATTGTCTGAAATTCATTTTTGTTTCCATAGAAGCCTGATGGGATCGACACAATGCATTGTCATATAATTGTTAAATGCTCCATATTAGATCAAATTACTTGAGCCAATACAATATTCAAGAACTACGAGACTATCAAACCAGGCTAATGAGAAGAGGTGTTAAATTCAACAAAGAAGCAACAACCAAGATTCCAGGGAATTTTTTTTAATAGTAAATCCATAAAAAAAAAAAAAAATTACTAGGAAGTGTATATCTATCCATAGAAATTGCACTGAGTTATTTGAACCAAAATATTGAACATATTTGTCATAAAAATAGGTACATGATCTACAAAAAAAAAAAAAAAACATGCATACAATTCTTTATTGTTCCTCTAGTGGGACAACATGCAAGAGCCATGGAGATGCTCTTCAACATGCATACAAAACTCATTACCATGATTTTTTTAGGAATACTTTGTAGTCTTCTCCTCAGAAGGTCAATGTTCATTTATGCAATCTCAATATCTTGTGGAAGACCTGAGGCAACAAACAAATAGGAGAGTGGTTCCGTAGTGGAATAATTCCTTGGCTTGAAGCAGGTGAGGAAAACTCTTGCTCCTGATACTGGAAACCTAGAGACATTGCAAGGCACCAATGAATTGTACAAATAACAAGAAAAAGGCCCCGGAGAGAAGATTTTTTAATCCGCGACCACCACTGTGAAAAGCACGACATCCTGCAGCATCGCTCCAATGGAGCACCCCAGGAAGAAAGCAACCCAGAATTTTTCAAATGCAAGAGGACATAAGAACCCATCCTTGTGGTAAAATTGATAGTTCTCACAAGATTCCCATGAAGAAGAAGACGAAAAATATTGTAGGGCAAGCAGAAGAGGTTGAAACTGAAAGTTAGGACACACCAAGAGACCACCTCCTCACAATCAAAGACTTCAGGGACACAACCTGCATGAGCAATTCAAGAGGTCAAATTAATTCGTTATGGGTGGGAGGAGACCAAGAGACCCCTTCCTTACAAGAAAAGACTTCAGGGACACATGATGCATGAGCAATTCCAGAGACACAAATTAGTCCATTATGGGTGGAAAGATATGAGTAGTAGGAATATGCCTTGCACCAGTGGGAGTTATGGTCCTCATCCCCTAAGATGTTAATTGTATATCCAGAAAACAGGAGAGTGGTCCCTCAATTGAATAATTATTTGGCTTGAAATATATCTCTAGGAGAATTAATATACTATTTCCTTACAGTGAAAGACTTCCTCCCAAAACAGACTAATTTGGACCTCTAGAAATCCTACTCTTGAGATGCAAAGTGACTATTGTGTTCAAAATCAATTTATCTTATGAAACCCCTTCTTTTGGTCTTGTCAGGGCTGCCATCGTCGAGCCAGGAAGTTCCCCCCGTTATGGTTGATTTCAATTTGGTCACATGAGTGGGAACAACATCTGCATTTCCATCATCCATTGTCGTATCATCATCCATCAAATCATCTTCTTATGGCTCGAAATCAACTGCATCAACCTCTGCGCCAGCCATCAACGTACGCGAATAGGTTGTCCGAGTAAGTGGGGTTTCCTTGGAATTATTTGGCTTGAAATATATCTCTCAATGCACCAAGGGACTATCTCATTTTTTTCTCCTGAGCGGAGGGAGATGATTAGTAAGAATATGACCTGGAGTACTGGAACTTCTAGTCATCATGCCCGAGGGTGTTTACTGTATCTGGAGAGAACTATTGTCGAATTGTTGCCATAAGTTAACGAGAATTTCCATTTGCTCCAGATGATTTTTGAAATGAACATTCAGAAGGGATAATATAACCCTCCGCAAATCTTGGCTTAATGAATATCAATGGAAGATATCCTCAATCCTTTCGTTGATCAATGACAATATCCACGGTTCATGCATAATGAGTTGTTACCATTAAATCTTACTAATTTCATATTTAGAAAAAAGTGCGAAGGTGGCGGGGACGACGAAGAGCGATTAAGGATTAGAGATTTAGTGAAGGCGGAAACCGGACGACACGTGAAATAGATTGCATGATGCTTGAAATGAACACTTGGAAAGGATAACACAACCCTCTACAAATATTGGTTTAATTCATATTAATGCCAAATATGCTCCAGCATTTCAGACATTAATGACAATATTAATGGTTCCTACACAATGATTTATTAGCATTAAAGCTTAAGAATTGCATATCTAGAAAGAAGTGTGAAGGTGGCAGGGATGGCAAAGAGCGATTAAGCATTGCACATTTCATCGACCCGTCAAACTGTGAATGAGATTCCAAGAAATGGCCAAGTATGGAAAGTGGTCGGTCGGGCTTCAAAACAGTGTCACAAGTTATACTCAGGAGACGTGAGGGGCTGATGGTCAAATTGTATCTCTCCAAACTTTTGACTGCAAAATGTTTAACACAGAACCAGGCACAATGAAAAATTTCGATGGTCAATTTGTATATCGCGGAATTCCGGGTGTTGTTTGTAGGTAGTGGAACAATGGAAGAACAATTTTGAGCAAGCCTGACCAGGAACTGACTATGGAAATAGTGGCCAAGTATGCAATGGGTAAGAGGTTAGTCGAAATCATGATATAAAAGAATGAGACATACTCGGACCAAGGAATATTGACGGGCTTGAAAATAGGGCCACAATTTCTACTCAGGAGACGTGAGGGCCCCATGGTCAAATTGTATGTATACCAACTTTTGATTGCAAAATGTGTAACATGGAACATGGGACAATGACAGACTTCAACAGTCAATTTGTATATTGTGGAACTTTGGCTGTTGTATATAAAAGCATGAGACATTCAAAAAAATGACACATTCGAAAGAACGACTAAGTAACTAGAAAGGGAAGGTAAACGAGAAAAATAAAGGGGAATTCGGTTGTCAATTTGCATATTGGGGAAGTCCAGGTGTTGTTTGCAGGTGGCAGAACAATGGAAATGCAATGTTGAGCCCGCCTACCCAGGAACCCACGATCCAAAAAAATTGTTGAATATGAAATGGGGAAGCGGTCGGTCGGACTCATGATATAAAAGTATCAGTGGAAATATGAAGACATGAATCCGTCAACCCCCACACCTAGACATTTTCCTAAAAACGACTAAGTAACCAAAAACGGAAAGCAAAGGTAAAAAAGAAAGGGGATGGAAATTTTTGGAAGCGGGAATTGGTGTAAGAAATCCCCATTGATGGTCTTAACAGTAACTATGAAGTGCATTAAACATGTGAAGAATCTCTTCAATAAAGGAATAGATAAAGCGAGCCATGCTTATAGTTTCCAGGATGTGTTTGCATAAGAGAAGCATCGAAAAGCCACAAGAAAATCAATTTTGGGATGTTTAAGTAAAATTATTGTACTGTCAACTTCACTGTAAGTATAACAACGACAAATTTGAATTTTAAGAAGAATTTTAATTTTAATTTTCTGTGGTTGATATGATAGTTCCATTGGATTTCACATAGTATATATCCTTTTATTTCAAAATATTACTCGAGATGAATTTTTCTAAGTTCATCGATCAAGGAAAAGTGATAAAATGAGCTACATACTACATTTGTGTCAGAGAGATTATATTAAAAGGAAAATCAGGTCTTGTATATTCTTTAAGATCATAGAAAAACCGCCAAGATCCTAAATGTATAATTAATTTTCTAGAATGAAGCATACAACCAAGAGCCAAGTAAACACCAAATGTATTGAAATTCAAGGCACAAGGCAAATCATGAACACAGAAGGCGCCAAGTGAGATCCCACAAGGGTTCATAGAGTAGTACGCATCAAACTAGGCATCAAACAATTCGATATATAAAAAAAACACACGTGGCATTGGTTTTCTCTTACATCTGGTATATGTTCCCATGAGAAAATAACTGGTGCCATGAGATATGAACAAAAATATGCCAAACACGGGATAACACAAAACTATTGGAGCTTCGCCATTATATCCCAGCTATAACCAAACCCCCAAATGGGGAAAATGAAACTTTTTGATCACTATTTTACCATGAAGCAAGATCATTATGGACATTTTTTTTTGATAGTGCCATGTTCTATCACTACCAGTTTTAACAATGCCAAATTTTGAATATTATTGGAAATTCCTGATGGTTCTACCCAGAGGAGCAAGCCCTTTCGACGGTTCAAAGGACAAGCATGAGTTATTCAAAGTTGGATACTTTGTATGGGGTTTGTCCTCATGCTTCCCATTTCTATACTGAACAATATTATGTGCTTGTACATCAATAATAAATGCACCTACCTGTATGAATTCCAATTCCCGAACTCCCCAATCTCTATAGGGAGTTCTGAAGATCTCAAGTTCATGCTTCAATCTATGTTGAGCCCTTTTTTTCAATTAGGGAATCGAGAAAATGAAGATATCATATCATAAATGCATAGTTGGATATCATCTTCTTTTTTATTTGGGTACCCAAAAAATACAGAGATCCTGCCATGGCTATATAGTTGGAAAACATTTTTCCAATGTGGGCACCCAAAAAGGTGCAAACTCCTATAACAAATCTACAACTAGCCACCATTTTTTTTTCATTTGGACACCCCAACAAATGTGCAAAATTCTTATTGGGAGATGCAAAAAAACATCAAAATAACAACATCGATTTGATTTGTAGTTAGATTCTCCTTGTTTTTTTCACGTGCACAAAAAGAGAAAAAATCTCTGGAGAGAAAATTTTACAGCCGTAGATGTAAACTCCGAAGAACTTGAGTTTGAAAAATATTCATTTGGGTATTGAAGAAAAATTACAGACACACATGATATTTTTTCATTTCCTGCCAAAGTTTGATATGATTTTTATTTTATTTTCAGTCAATATGCAATATTGCATTGTCCTCATTTAAGGTAAATTTGCTATGTATCTGAAAGTCACGCAACATGTAGAAATTGTTTGCATTTTTCTATAGGATTACTTCATATGGAAATTCTGCTAACCCAGGAAGCACATCTTGTAACAAAGGTTGTCTAATTGTACAATGTATGATTGTGTTTCCCATGGTTCGGATGGCACCATTGAGGCAATGTCTATATATGTAAGGGCATTTTTTACTGCATCATAGACAATCAATTGTATCATCATTTATGAAAGAAGAGGCAGAAGAAGGAGAGTTGCATTCGGAACATAAAGGCTCAAAGGGGGTCGAGTACACATTCACTGCAACCAAAACACCCTCTGTTAATATTATGGTAGCTATGGGAGTTATTTACCCCCACGTGTGAACCTGACGAGAATAGAAGAATCCGGGAAGCAAGAGAAACCCTAATGAGTTGGCTAATAACCCTAGAAGCCTTGTAGGCTCAAGAAGATAATTTATATTAGGCTATTAGCCTCCAAGAGAAGAAGTCGGCCAAAATTAATAATAATATACTAAACAAACACATACCCAGAAGGAGAAGTCATCCCCAACAAACTGGTAGGATTACTATAAATACAGGGCGCTAGTTTTCATTTGACAACATCTCAGAATTGCAGTTCTGCAGTTTGGTGTGCACTGCAGTTGCAGTTTGGTGCACAGGTTTGGAGGAGGGTTGCAGGTGTAGCTGCAGCAATAGCTAGTTTCAGTATTGGCTTGAATATCTCTTAGCTAGGGTTTGGAACATCTGATCAGTCTTTTGTGATGCACTATCCTTAGGGATTGATACGCTACTCTTTGTTTGGCTATCTAGCCTAGGGTTTACTTCCTGAGGAATTCTCAGGTCAAGGTTAAGGTGCTTGGAGGGAGGCTTCGGCCTATGGTTGGGTGACGAGGGTATCGTCAATGGTAAAAAGAGAAAACCATCCTCTATATTCTAACAGGTTATGGGCCCACACCCCTTCAATCAGCCTAAAATGCTGGAAGGAAACATAGACGCTAGATATTGATCTCATTGAGGAACTGCCGCTAGGGTTACTAGCAGGAGCAGCGTCCAAAAGCACTGCAGCTAGGGTTACCAGCAGAAACCCTAAACCTCTTGTTGAGTCACCTTAAGTGATGAGATTGACCTAATCTCTGGATAGATCAGTGCACCCTAGCCAAGCGCATCTCCTGGTACTCTCAGAAGGCCAAGACGTGAAGTTTGGATTTCTGGTCAAATCTAGGGTTTGACCAAGTTAAGCAAGCCATGACGAACTATATGAAGTCTGAGAACAAGCTAGAAGGAGCCTCCAACTTCAGAGCATGGAAGACAAGGATTGACCTCATCCTTGCTATGAATAAAGTGCTGGATATTGTGAAAGGAAAGATCATGAAACCAGAGTTTAAAGAAGGAGAAGAGAAGGAACCGCAGAACGTTGTAGCTATGGAGAAGTTCAAAGACGTTGACATCAATGCCATGAGTATCATAGTGGATTTCATAAAAGACCACTTGATACCCTACATCTCCCATATTGACTCATCGAAGAAGATGTATGATGCCCTAACAAATCTCTTCTCGGTTAGAAACATTGGTCAAGTTATGAGTCTGAAGAATGAGCTCCGTGACATGAAGATGAATGATGACGACATCATAACATCCTACTTTGTAAGGATCTCCCAGCTAAGATATCAACTACAAGCTATTGAAGAGATCACTTCAGAAAAGGAATTGGTGAACATAGTACTCAATGGTCTTCTCAAGACATGGGATGCATTTGCTGCAAGCATGAATACAAGGAAGGAGTAACCGACATTTGAAGAACTTTGGAATTGTTGTGCTCAAGAAGAATCAAGGATCAATGCAAAAGAGAAACCCCAAAAGAAGTACGATGATCAAGCCTTCACAGCAAGATTCAATAACTTCAGGAACAAAAGGAAGTTTGGTTCAA
>JZKD02S2022189.1:1972065-1988074 GCA_000966675.3 Picea glauca
TAGTTAAAAAATACAAACTCAAATTTATATAATAAATTATTAACTAAATTAATAATTATAAAAAGAAGAATTAGTTGAAATACTTAACATTTATTCTTCTCATATTCCATGAGATGTAAAATCAACATAGATAAGCTCCACAAACAAACTTTAAAGTTGGTAAATGTTAATTTGACGTATGTAAATATAATTTTAAATTAAATAAATAATATATAATTATCTTTTTATTAAAAGAAAAGACTTTCTATATTATAAAAAAAATACAACTACAAAAAGAAATGCACTCACCTCAGTATAGAAAAAGCAACAATGAAGTTAGATCGCCTGAGGAGAAAAATCCTTATAGTCTTTCTTAATATACCTTTGCCCTCACTTCCTTCTTTCGGCTTGTATGGCATTTACTTTAAGCAATATGTCTTTCTTTGGGTTGCAGCTTCTCTCCTACTTTTTGTGTGTGATATGGGTCATACGAAAGACAACTCATTAGAAACAACCATCCTAAATTATTCAAGACACCAAATCAGAATTTCAAATGAATATCTATAATGAATATGCCTCAAAGGATATAAAGTCATAGTCATTACTCTGAGATACCAATGTAATGGGTCAAAATCAATGTCTTGTAGTCTTTGAGAAGGACAACTCTACAATGGATCCTTATAAGAGTAGATTCAATCTATTATGAAATTTGTTCGAACATGATTTATGATCCGAAAATCTTTAGATGCCAAAATATTGTTTAAACATACATATTAACATCTAACTTGATTTAGAATAATTCTTGATCATATTTGAAAGATTTGCATGACATTTGTGAATATTTACTTATCCAAAACTTCATAAAAAGATGATAATTTGCATAATCATGTGACATGACACAACATAAAATAAAACAACTAAATAAGATAATATTTGATGACAGATTTCACCTCGCCTAGACTACATCTTTGAGTCCCCTTTCAACAGTGAGACTACTCTTGATTAATCTCAAATGCCAAACTTACAATGAAAATTGACTTACGAAGACAAATTTGAAGTCACTCTTTAATTCTGCTGCTCAAACCCAGAAATAGAGTTTACCATTGAATTCCTCTCAAAACTATGAGAAAAATGAGTATAAACTTGACCATATTCCAAACTAGATCAATTTTATTCCATTTACATGCCAAACAATGCACTATGGTGCTCATAAATGACTATCCGGACTAATAATTTTAGAGAAAACATATTAGCACAAAAATAACATCATCATTGCTCCTCTTGAAAAACTAAAAAAAATGAGTATAAACAAGGCTATGTTTGGACATGGTGCTCAATGGCAAGCAAAACAAGACAACACCATCATGATTCAACTCCTCGGCATGCATCCAAATGTACTTGTCTGTATCCTTGCATGCAAATATATGCACTCTCTTTTCTTCTACCTTGGGATCTGTGCATGGTCTTAAATAGGCCACAGACCCGACCATTGTCTGAACTTCGGGTTAAAAATGGCATTAACTCAAAACCAAATCCTGTGGAATCTCTGTAACATGAGGCGCCTTGGGTGCAGTGGTTAGGGCATTGGAATGTGTGGGAGGAGGTCATAGGGTCGACCCCCGAGGACCTATCACTTCTCCCCCTTTGGTGTTTTATTGCAACCACATGATATATATAGTATGGGTCATTTGGATATAGTGGCAGACAATTGTAACCCCCTCAACAAACCTAGGTGTTGGTTATATGGTGTGAAAATAAACCTTGGGTCAGGGGCTTAGCCCTCAGCCCCCCTTTTTCATTAATTATCCAACACATAAACTTAAATATAAGTTTTATCATATGACGATTAAGTCACATGGTATGGTATAATGGTAATTCATTGGATTGTCGTATAGGAGTTTGAGGGTCGGACTCTGGTCGAACTCATAACTATTTTAATAAACCATATGTTAGGATATTTAGACACTTAGGAGTTAGCTAAGATCTACTTGGCCTAATGTGTTGTTAGGTAAAAGTGTGTTTCTTAGTGTGTTTCTTTAGTATGCATTAGTGTGCATTTATAGTTAGGAAATCTGATGGTCACGATATGTTCCTGACATAGAGTGATCCAATGATTCATACTATCCTCGATCTTAACAACCGTTGATCTATGGCTTAGCACCCAATTAGTCCATGATCTCTATTTAAAGAGCATGGAGGGTCATTTTCCGATGATCAATTGTGAGAAACTCTCTTGTAAAATCTCTCTGTAATATTTTTCTTTTGCATTAATAAACTGCTCCAAGTGGCCGCATTGGTTGGGGCCGTGGATGTTTCCTCGTAGGGGTTTTACCACATGAAAACATCGGTGTGTTGATCTTTGATTTGTTTATGTGAGTGGTTACTGAAGGTATTCGTTCTCTTTTGGAATACATGTGTTGTCAAACATGGTATCAGAGCCTATTTGAAGACCCGCTCCTATTGTAGATTGAGATCGTGAAGCCGAGTTGTCTCATCTCCATTTTTTTCCATTTCCGTACATTTTTGGGCTGAGAGGACTGTTCCATTACGTCCGGAGAACTCGTTTCAGTCAGGAACACTTTTCGTTTCACCCGAAAAGGTTTCATTTTGCCCAAGATACGACCATTACAGTCAGATCCGGAGGTATAAAGTTTGAATACGCATTTTTAAAATCTTTTGCAAAGAAGTATTTTGGTTTTATTTCGGTTTTGTATTTTTTATTTCCAGGTTGGTACTCTTTTAGATTTGCATATTCTCTTTGCCTCGTTCCTTGTGTGATCTCGGAAAATCAGAAACAGATAGGAAAAGGTGCATCTTCTAGGTAAGCTAACCAAGATCTAACCCTTGTTGTCATCGAGAAGTGAAATTTTTTTTCTTGTGTGAAAAGAGGTTTTTTTAGCATGCTCTTCAAGACCGTCTTTAACAACAACAACTCCAATCATCCTTTTGAACATTACAAAATGATTTGCTAGATCATTTGGTTAAAAGTTGCCTTATTAAGTAAGAGGTATTGAGTTCAAGTCTCTCTTTTGTTACTTTTTCTTGAAAAACTTCATGCTAAAATTGTAAAGTGTATTTCACTTCAAGTATAAAAGTGAATCACTATAAGTAGCTTTAATATTTTATTTTAGAGTTATTTATTTTGCATGCAGTTTTTTTGTTATAAAGTAACTTCATTGTAAAAGTAATCCCCACTTCTCTTTATAAAAGTGGGTCACTCCATAAAGTAACTTACACTATCATGTGGTCATTTGGTTATTGTTTATGCCTTTTTTTTAAAAGGGCATAACTCTCACTTTGGAAGTCCGTTTTCAGTGTCGTTTTTTTTTTAAACTGCATAACTTTTTGAGTTATTTCCATCCATCTCATCAGTTTCAGTTTTTAAATCCATATTATCTGCATATTTAATATGGCTTCTACAAGTAATGTCTTTCTTACCAGCAACAACTACTTCTAATGGAAATCTCATATGGAAGATTTATTAAGAAGTAAAGGCTTGTACTGGATTACCTTGGGAAAGGAAAAAGCACCCATTGATGATGATAAGAAAGCCAAGTGGGATAATAGGAGTGAACAAGCACATGGACTAATCAGAATGTCCATCTCTCCTAATTTAAGGTACCATCTTCAAGAAATTGATGACCCCGAAGAAGCTTGGGTAAAGATTGAATTTGTGTTTGGTAAAATCAATATTATTTGAGCACAATAGTTAGAAAATCAAATGTTGACCTTGATTCCAAGTGATTTTTCTTGCTTTGGAGACTATCTATCTAGGTTTAAAACACTCATAATTTTATGTAAACAATGTAAGATAAAAATGCAGGAAGAGCATTGCATATATCTTATTCTTTCTAAGCTAGGTAGTGCATATTCTGTGTTTGTATCCACCTTTTATGTCATGAGAGAGGCTCTAGGGAAAGCTTATGAAAAACCCACTCTTGAGTCCTTTTGTGTTGCTTTGATTAGAGAGGAAGATAATCTTGTACAACTTGGAGTGATCAACACTACAGGTACCTCCAACAAAGACTTAGTTGCCCAGTAGAAAGATAAACCCAATAATCCCAAGAAGCAACATTCTCGCTACAACAACAAGCAACATAAGAGTCCCAAACCCGCTCAAACAGCTTCAACTCCTAATGGTGACAAAGGAGAAAAATATAAAAAATAACAAGGCTAACAGACATTAAAACTTTTGTGATAAAGATGGTCATGATGAGTCTAAATGTTTCAAGAAGATGGCATATTTAGAAGCAGCGATGAAGAAGCATAAAATCAGTATTGATTCTACTTCTTCTTCTTCTTCTCATGGACATGCACTTTCCATTTTTGGTTTCTCCTTCAATAAAAATTCTACTTCTACTTCTACTCCTGATGAGTGGCTTATTGATTCTGGAGCATCTTATCATATGGCTAAGGATAAAGCCATATTTTTTGTTCTAAATGAATGTAACACCAAGAAAATATTTGTTGGTGATGATAGATCTCTTAGTGTTGTAGGATCTGGAATAGTACATGTAGATAATGTTCATTTCAATGATGTATTATGTGTTTCAAGTCTTTCCTATAACCTTCTATCAGTCTATCAAATCACTCATTCAGGTGAAGGTAAAACTGTCGAGTTTTCACCTCACCAAGTTGTAATCAAGGATCTAAAAGATCCTAAGCATGTTCTTGCAACTAGAATTGTTGATGATATTACCAGGATGTACAAGTTTGACAACTTTGTGTCATCATCTTTTTCATCAGTTTTTGTTGCTCATAGCGATGACTTGAGAAAACTTTGGCATGAGAGGTTTGGTCATCTAAACTATCGCTCATTGCAGCAGCTATGTAATCAACAGATGGTGACTAGTTTTCCTCTTGTTTCATTCAGAGATGGTGTTTGTGTCAGTTGTGTTCTCGACAAACATCATCAGGACAGTTTTGAAAAACATGCCTCTTGACATGCCTCGAGCCCTTTACATCTTGTTCACAATGATTTGTGTGGTCCACTGTCTTCTCCTTCCTTTTCTGGGTGCAAGTAGTTCTTAACTTTCATTGATGATTTTTCCAGACGTACTTGGGTTTACTTCTTAAAACTTAAGAGCGAAGTTTTTGACAATCTTTTGGCGTACAAGGCCCTTGTAGAAAAACAATCTGGTCATCAAATTCAAAAGTTAAGAAACGATAATGGAGGCGAATATGTAAACAATAATTTTACAAGTCACTGCACTACAGAGGGCATCCAAATGCAACACATTGTTCCATATACACCACAACAAAATGGTGTTGTTGAGAGAAAGAACGGAACATTAAACGAAATGGTTAATTGTATGATCCAATCTAAGGTATTAAGTCTAAAGTATTGGGTGGAAGCAATCAACTATGAAAATTACATAATCAATCACACTCCCACAAAGGCTCTTGAACATATAACACTGGAAGAAGCTTGGACTAAAATTAAACTAGATGTAAGTCACTTCTGTGTATTTGGAAGTATAACATAAGCTCACATTCCTGATGAGAAAAGGAAAGCATTGCAGCCTAAAAGTGAGAAGTGTATACTTGTTGGTTATTCTGAAGATGTCAAAGATTATATACTTCTTCAACCACATTGTAATGAAATTACTCTTAGAAGAGATGTTAAATTTGATGAAAATCTCTTGGCCTACGAGCCTAATTCGGCAGTTGTGCCTTCTTCGGCCTGCGAGCCACCTTCGACATTTGTATCTTCTTTTGTTCCTATTATGGTTTCTTCTTTAGATGATGACAGTGAGGATGAAACTCCACCTCAACCTGATCACCTTCCTCCAGATGAGTCCTTTGAACCTGAACTAGCACCAGTTCCACCGCTTCCTAGATGGGTCTATTCAACACGAGAAGCAGTTGGTGATCTTGTTGGTGATCCTTCATATCAGCGTTGAACACGTTCATAGTTCTAGCAAGCCTCTTCTCTTTTGGCTCAAGTTTCAGAGACTCGTGATCCAGAGACATTTGCAGAATCTTCAACTCATCCAGATTGGGATACAATGATGAATGAAGAGTAGTGTTCTTTAATGGAAAATGATACTTGGGATCTTGTACCTCTTCCAAAAGGAAGAAAAATTGTCAGATGTAAATGGGTCTACAGAACTAAGTATGCATTAGATGGTAGTCTTGAAAGACACAAGGCTCAGTTAGTTGCCAAAGGATTTTCCCAAGTTGAAGGAATTGACGATAATGAAACCTTTGCCTCTGTAGCCAAAATGAATTCCACCCACCTTGTTCTTGCCCTTGCTGCCTCACATAAATGGAGGTCCATTAGATGGATTTTAAATCCTCTTTCTTGCATGGCGATTTGAAAGAATAAATCTACATGGAACAACCTCCTGGCTATGTCTAGAATGACTCTAGCCTTGTTTTTCACCTTAAGAAATCTCTTTATGGTCTTAAGCAAGCTCCCCGAGCTTGGTATGCCAAAATGGATAGCTTTCTTATTTCCACTGGATTTTCTAGATGCCATTATGATCCTAATGTTTATAACAAGAAAGTAGGAATCCATATCATAATCCTTTTCCTTTATGTTGATGACCTTATCCTTACTGGTAGTGACCCAAAACTTTTAAACCATGTGAAAACCAACCTTAAGAAGAAATTTGAAATGACAGACTTTAGATTTTTTCACTATTTCCTTGGCCTCCAAGTTTTGCAAACCCATGAAGAAATTTTTATTTCCCAGTCTAAGTATGCTTGTGACCTTCATCACTTTCACATGGATGATTGTAAACTAGCCCCTTCTCCCTTCCAGTCTGGAGTCAAGCTTACTGCCACCTGTACTTCTCCAAAAGTTGATTCCACCTTGTACCATCAGTTAGTTGGTATCCTCTTATACTTGACTCATACCCATCCTAATCTTTCCTTTGTTGTTGGTCTTGTTGCTCGATATATGCAAACACTCCATGAAAGCCATTGGAAAGAAGATAAAAGGATACTTCGCTATGTCTGTGGTACAATTCAATTTGGGATACATTACAGTTTAGGGGGTACTCCTTTATTGGTTTGTTTCACTGATTCAGATTGGGTCAGCGACCTTGATGATCGGAAGTCTACTGCAGGTTATGTTTTCAGCCTTGGTTTAGGACCTGTCACTTGGGCCTGTAAGAAACAACAGACTATTGCACTTTCTTCAGCAGAAGCAAAGTACCGAGCAGCAGTTAATGCAATTCAGGAAGCCTTGTGGCTTCAACAGGTCCTTTCAGAGTTTGGATTCCAGTAGAAGCATCTGACCATCCTTTGGTGTGACAATCAGAGTGCCATCAAGCTCGCCGGATACCTAGTTCAACATCAGCGCAACAAGCACATCGAGCTACACATGCACTTCACTAGAAAGCTCATTCATGATCAAGTTATTGAAGTCCTCTTTTACCCTACTGAAGATAAAGTTGTAGACATTTTCACAAAGTCTCTGACAGAAGCGAAGTTTTCCAAATTTCAATCTATGTTAGTCATTCAGGAAGTTTTCATTAAGGGGGGATAGGCTCTAATGCCTCCTTCCTTCTCCTATTATGTCACTATTGTAAATCCTTCAATCCTATCCCAAGTTGTTCTTAAGGGGGGATGTTAGGATATTTAGACACTTAGGAGTTAGTTAAGATCTACTTGGTATAATGTGTCGTTAGGTAAAAGTGTGTTTCTTTAGTATGCATTAGTGTGCATTTGTAGTTAGTAAATCCGATGGTCATGATATGTTCCCATCATAGAGTGATCTAAAAGTTCATACTCTCCTTGATCTTAATGGCCATTGATCTGTGGATTAACACACGATTGGTCCATGACTCTATTTAAAGAGCATGGAGGATCATTTGCTAATGATCGCTTGTGAGAAACGCTCTTGTAAAATCTCTCTATAATATTTTTCTTTTGTATTAATAAACTGCTCCAAGTGGCCGCGTTGGCTGGGGTCGTGGATGTTTCCCCGTAGGGGTTTTACCAGGTGAAAACATCAGTGTGGTGATCTTTGATCTAGTTATTTGAGTGGTTACTAAAGGTGTTCGTCCTCTGTTGGAATACATGTGTTGTCGAACACCATAGCCATGAGAGACTAATGGGAGATTGGGATGTCGCGGTCTCTCATTGGTCCATCTAAGCCTACACGAAATTTCCACATGTCGAGATTTGATTGATCCACTTGTATTTGTACGGCTTCCCTGTCACTTTGTCAACTCAGTTGTATGGATGTATATGGACGTGCCATGTGTCACTCTTCTAGTGGTTCCACGTGTCGCCTTCTTTTTGGCCTTTTGAGCTTATTTAAACAAAACTTTAATTGACCATAACTTTCTCATACGAACTCTGTTTGAGATGATTTTTTCATTGTTGGAAAGTTATCGTCGAGAAATATGCAATGAATTCATTTTTGGGAATATTTGAAAAGATAAAATTTCAAGCATTTCTAGATCTTCCTGGACCTCTTTGAGTGTTCCAGATCCTCTTGGTTCAATTTAGAAAAAGGGAATTCTAGGGACACCCTATGTCATTCTGAAGGAAGGCATAAAGGAGATTAGGAACATGGTTGGACTATATTTTTAAAGTACAATTTCTTTGTATTCTCTTTTTTATTGGCTTTGGTAAGCTAGATCTAGGGAATGTAGTACAATTGTTTCAATCAAGTGTGTCCCTAAGGGATGTTCTGAGTAGGAAGATATCAACCTTTCCCTATCCAAAATGAACAACAATAAGTCTCTAGGACTACACAAACTTCCTTGTGATTTTTTTAAGACAATGTGGAATATCATTTTTTGTGGTTGTTTTATGATGGCCCAATAAGTTTACAAAATTGAAAGGGTTTTAGAGTTCTTAAATCAACATGTAGTTAAGATAACTCCAAAGAATATTATTGCTAGAGACACCATTAGTGGATGGAGGTACACCACACTTCTTAATGTTTCTTATAAATCTTTCCTATACTATGAGATCATAGTAGATGTGGTTTGGTAAAGAAATATCCATCCTATAAACATTTATCAATATTTGAGAATTTACGGAGTTGGATACGGAGACCAAGTAACATTTCTTCTTGTAATTTTTTTTTTTTGACAAATCTTATGATAATTTTGATTGGGGATTTGTTCTTGATACTTTGAATTGACTTGTTCTGTTTCCAAATATAATTTGATTGTTCTTCATTGACACTTCTACTTTGGATTCCATTAATGGTGTAATTTCTTACCATATCCACTTGCATAAATCTATTAGACAGGAGTGCCATTTTGCAATATATTTCCATGAGTTGATTTTTGATGCTCTTGAATATGTTCTAGAAGTAGCCATGACAGATGATTTTAATTATTCAATTCCTAATGGATAAGGTGGGTCTTAATAACCACTTCATTATTGTTTCAATTCTTTCCATCTTATTAAATTTAGAATCGGTCAACAAGGAAATGACATTCTTAAGTAAATCTTGCATGCCTTTGGGTGATATTGTCAATGAACATAAAATTGAATTCTAATTGATTGGATTTGTTGAGAGGTGAATCCATGAACTCAACCACACTTTTTTCCAAAGAAGCATGTGAAGATAGTCCACAAAAACCCTTATTGAGGTACATTTCAAGTACTCCATCAAGATTTTATTGCCTTCATCAAGTACTTAAACAAACCCTCAATTGAGGTAGTTTGGGATCCAACATACCCTTGATTAGGGTCTTGATGGGGGGTTAAGTAAAACCATGATTAAGGTACCTCGACCAAGGTTTTTTTTTTTTTTTTTTAAATAAAATAAAAACAAGTTGTGAGGTATTTTTTCATTTCAATACTAACTTAAACCCAAAAGCCACAACCCAACTTCAAACCTCAATCCACCCTTTTCTCTAACCCCTCTCTCTATCATTTTCCCTTACTACCCACACATGATTGCATCTCCAACAAGAGGTAGATTTTTTTTTAATTTTTTTTTTAAAGAAATTGTAAATTTTAAACAAGTTTTTTTGTTTAAAATTTGTCAACTAGAAGCAATTATGCTACCAAAATTTTCATCTTTTGTTTAAATTTTATTAACTAGTAGCAAATTTATGTTGTCAATTTTATTTCCAACCATGTATCAACAAGAAAAAATGATATTATACTTAATTCAAACCATGTATTGGCAAGCAAAAATGTTGCCAATTTTTTTCAATCCTCCAACAATGCACAAAGGATTGAAAACTATCCATCAATGTATGGTTAAAAATAAAATAGGAAACATTAACTTTGTCATTTTTTTATTTTAATTTGTTTACTTGGAAATAATTCAGTAAGTAGAAATGCCAGTATTTTTTCTTCAATCCTCTAGTAATGCATGAAGGACTAAAAATTATTAATCGATACATCTAATTAAAAATTAGCATAGACAAACACTACAGCTCCCATGTTACTGAGCAGAGATGAAATTATTGTGAAAGTGGACCTGTTAGGAAATGAGACACACTTCCACGCTAAACCTAGCAGAAGAGAGGAAGAAAGATTTAATCAAGAAAGTAAATGACATAATAAACACACAGTACACAAATATTTTACCCTAGAAACCCAAACCGGGAAAACCAACATTCCTTGAGTGTTCTTCCACTTGTTGTCTTATTCATTTAGAATAAAAGGTTACATGTCTAACCTTGGTCCACACCTAAGACACAATCGACATCATACCCTCTTTCTTACACAAGAACAACCTTGCAACCAATTCGTCTTACATATACATGACCAACAACCTCTACGATTATTGATTTTTTCATTGATCATCCTTTATGACCTTACAACATTCCTTCTTTATAGGATTTACAACAGGAAAACCCCAAAGAAATGATACCCAAAAATGGTTACAAGTCCATGAAAATCATTGGTTACAAATCCCATGAATTTTAGGATTTTGTTATAGTCGACTACCAATCAACCTTCATTCAGTCTTTAGTCAGTTGCCACACGCCTTCCTATTGACCTATTGACGGATGAACTCTTTGACTTTCTGTTGATTTATTTACCATGTTGAACCACCTCAACCTTCAACTTTGAATTTACCCGGTTGACTATCCTCGACCTTCGACTTTGACTATCAGTCAATCCACCTCAACTTTCACTACAAAGAACATAACAATCCAACATGAACACCCTATGAATGAACATTAATTAAACTTAAGGAGAACCCAATAATAATCTTTTTTATCACCACTGTTGATCCAGGAGGATCCAAGAACTCTCACAATGATCTAGGAGGATCCAAAATCCTCACAAGGGTTGAGAAGGGTTCATAAATGCTCACAATTTGGTCTCTCAAATAGTCCTAAAAATGACATAAATGTGTATATCTCGATGGTATCTTTCCAATGGTGCAAAAATCGTTTCAAACTGAGTTTCTATGAAAAAGTTATGGATGGTCAATGTTCAGGTCAAACCACGAAAAAAGCAAAAGTCAAAGGGGGTCAAGGTAACACGTGTCACCACTGCAAGGGTGACACAAGGTGTGACCATAAGACCATACAGTTTTGATGTGGCAACACCATGGAGGACCACATGGCACATTGTACATCAACTGGGCAGGTGACGTGTCATACCATAGATACAGGTGGATCAATCATGTGTCGACACATGGCAGAGATAGACCAATGAGAGGTTTCTCATGGTAGCCTTCCATTGGCCATTAATGGGTAAGTTTGTTTAAAATTAGTTGGATCTCAAAGGATCGAACCCGAGTCTCTCGCCAAACAACCCAATGACCTCACCAATACACTGCTCATTTGTTTCTTAACCGTATATGGCACCACCATTATTTAAGGTTGTTATGTTGCATATTTAGCGGAGGAAAAGGGACGAGGGCTTAGCCGCAACCCACAATCTATTATCATATGGAATCCAACATAACCAAGTTATATTAGGTGGAGACGCTAATAAATATTCCAACAAATTATACCATATATACAATATAACTCCAAACTATATAACAACCATATATTATAAAAAAAAAGAGGTTTGTGGGGATCGAACCCTCGACCTCCTCTATTTTAAACACATGCCTTAACTATTGTACCAAAGGAGCCTCTTGTTAAGGCATTCCCATGGACAAATATTTAGCGTCGACCAA
Source organism: Picea glauca (assembly GCA_000966675.3). Taxonomy (NCBI): domain Eukaryota; kingdom Viridiplantae; phylum Streptophyta; class Pinopsida; order Pinales; family Pinaceae; genus Picea; species Picea glauca. The sequence goes on from JZKD02S2022189.1 coordinate 1,984,115, forward strand.
CAATTCTGGATGGACGTTAAGGGGTTCGCGGCCTGTTTAATGGGTGCACGGACTGAGACAAGTACACACACATAATTGCATAGTATGGTGTCTCAAAGTTCATGCCCGAGGCTAATTAGACTTGGAGGTTGCATCATAATGCGTGCCATGGGGTTCCGACATAGAATTTTATGAACATTTTATTTATTTTTCTCAAAATTTCACAAGTAATTTGATGATATACTCTATTTTTTACTTTGAGAAACACATAAAAAGGTCATTATAAAACACAAGCATTTGAGCATTAATAAAGAGGTCTCTATTAGAATTGGACCTGAGGACGTATCCCAAATTGGGTGAACTCTGTTATCAAACTTGTGTATGTGATTTCAATATTGTTGTTCTATTTCCACATAGTTATTTGCAAGTTATTTATTATTAAAGTGTATTGGATAGATAAGTTAATTCACATGTAATTTTCAACTAGTCAAGCGATCATTATTATTTTCAAATATCAAGTAGATGTTTATATGTATTAAATATTAATTAACATCTAAGAATTTTTCGGATCAATTTGGTATCAGAGATGGTTTGACAAGTGTTGCAAGTGAATGCTTACAAGAGGAAAATTAAAACTTGGTAAAGGAGATCTTGCAAGTCATAAGTCTGAAATTGGAAGGAGACTTAGTAAGTATAAGATGGATTCTGAAGGAAGAGAAAGAGATGATCCTCCCATGAGTTCTAAAGAAATAATGGATACACTTCGCTTGATGAGAGAGATAATAAATGATTTGGAATGAAGAATTCAAAATTCTACAAGAAGATAAACTTTGGTAAAAGATGAAGGAGGAGGTGAAGGTGGTGGACCTTTAGAGCCTTCTTCACTATCCTCCTCATCATCTTCCACTAGGGAAAGTGAAGACTCTTCTCATCAAGAGAAGACCTATAAGAATTATTCTCATAATCATAATTTGTCTTTATTGAAGTTGGATGTTAAGTTTGAATTGTCGATCTATGATGGAGAATTGAATGCAAAAAGGTTGGACAACTTGATCAAGAAAATAGAAGTATATTGCAGGGTACAAAAGATCATGGATGGAACTGCAAAGATACAATTAGATTCTCTTTGACTAAGTGGAACAACCTTAATATGGTGGGAGATTAAGATGCAATTTGATATTGTTCAAAATGGTAAAGTAATATGTTCTTTAGATAAATTTGTTAAGGCTATAAGAAAACAATTATATCCACTAGATTATACACAAACAATAATTATAGAATGACAACATCTATGGCAAGGTAAAGGCCAAAATATTCAAGCATATACACAGGAATTCAAAAAGAAGGTATTATCCTTAAGGATTCCATTGTATACTCACAAAATGCTTCTAAAGTATATTGGTGGCATGCACTCATAGATTCATCACACTATCTTAATGTTTAACCCTAATATCATTGATAAAGTGTGAGTACAAGCTACTCATATGGAGGCTAGCAAGGGGAATCATGTGATTGAATATAAGAAGCCATACAAGTTCGAAAAGAAATCGAAAGGAAAATGGAAGAGTAAGAAATCAACTACGATAAAGCAAGTTGAAGAAAAACCTACATGTTCTCACTGTAAAAGAAAGGGACATGAGGAATCATAGTGTTGGAATCTGCATCTAGAATTATGACCAAAAAAACTCTAGAATAAGGGAAAACAAAAGACTATTGCATCAGCTCTACAGGATCTGGGATCATATTCAGGAGCTGAATCTAATATCATGGCAATAGGAAGGAAAGGTATATCTATTGTCAAATCTAATTCTTCAGTTCAATATGAAAAATTGGAAAGTGTTATTGATCAAAAGAAAAGAAGTGAGATTTTTCATGTCAAGGTTATAGTCAAGCATACAAAATACTTTGTTTGACAGTGGATCTCAAGTTAACTTAACATATGAAGCAATTGTTAAGAAGTTTGGTTTGAAGACGACATCTCATAAAAATCCATATCCATTAGGTTGGGTGTGTGAGGATGTTAAGTTGCAGGTGATGAAATAGTGTAAGATCATATTTTCAATTACAAATAAGTTCTTTGATGAGGTTGAGCTAGATGTTGTGTCTCTTAACATTTGTGAAATTGTCTTGGGTAGTCCTTAGATATTTGATAGGAAGGCTATATTTTTTCTTGAAGAAAATAAATATCACCTTTTCAAAGATGATATTGAATATATTGTTAGATCTCATCGACTCCAAATTAATTTTTCTCTAGTGATCACAAGGAAAATGAAGAGACTCATGAGTGCAAGAAAATATTTTGTTCTCATGATAGTGAAACAAAAAGAAGAAGAGATACATGATGCTTTATCAGGTTGTGATCTAGATCATAAATAGGAGTTGGTCAAAAGCATATATAATTATGATGAGTTATTTCAGGAACCTACATAGTTTCCTCCTAAGAGGGAGGTTGAGAATGAAATCTATTTGTAGGAGGATGCTCCTCTTCCTAACATTTTTATATGTATATCATCAGTACTAGATAATTCATAGATGAAGAAGTAAGTTCAGGAAATTCTCAATAAAGGAATTATAAGGCCAATTTCCTCTCCGTGTGGTTCCCCTATTGTGTTAGTTCCAAAGAAAGATGGCACATGGAGGATGTGCATTGACTTTCGAGCCTTGAACAATATTAAAATAAAGAACCGTTATCCTCTTCCTAGAATTGATGATTTATTGGATCATTTAAAGAATGTTTTTTATTTAACTAAGTTTGACTTGAGAAGTGGTTACCATTAGATCAGAATTGCAAAAAGCGATCTATGGAAAACTCCTTTCAAGACAAGGCATGGGTAATTCAAATGGTTAGTTATGCCATTTGAGTTATGAAATTCACCTGCAACATTTATGAGGGTAATGAATGATGCGACCATGCCTTACATAGATTATTTTTTCATTGTCTACTTAGATGATATATTGATTTTTAGTTGAAGATGGGAATATCATATTATGCGTGTCAAGATAGTTTTTGAACTCTTGAAAAAGGAGAAGTTGTATGTGAACATGTCTAAATGTGATTTTGGCAAAACTTCTCTAGCATATTTGGGTTACATTGTAGGGAATGGTCACCTAAAGATAGATCCTGCAAAGGTAGAAGTTATTGTGAATTGGCCCAAGCCAACTATTTCCACATAATTCAAGAGCTCCTTAGGAGCAGTACAATACTGGAGGAAATTCATTGCTAATTTATCTTTTATTCTAGCTCCTCTACATGCATTAACAAGTGCAAAACAACTCTTTCAATGGGAAGGCAAGCAACGGAAATCCTTCGATCCATTGAAAGAAAAAATAAGCACCGCAATAGTTTTGGCTCTACCAGATTTACAGTAGTCATTTAAGATTCAAAACGATGCAAGCAGATATGCCATGGGAGCATTCTTAATGCAACGAGGTAAACCTATTGTTGAGCTAATTATATGATATTGATTTCGACATAAAATTGTCAACCCGGGGTTCGTAAACTTAGAGATGTAAGCACAGTATATGCAAGGCTAAAGCAATCTATTCGACTTTAACATTCGAAAGGAAACACTTTGACTAAAACTAAATCTAAAATCTAAAAATTATGAAATTGCATCAAAGGAAATTAATCTAATAAACCTTGCAACTGAAACTATCTCTAACTATGAAATAAACTGAAATTGAATCTAACTTATGAAAACAATTGAAATTGAATCTAACTAYGAAAATATGAAAGMTAAAATTAATCTATGAAAACATGGAATTGCATAAATCAAATCTAATAAAAGCATTGAAAATTACAAATAACAAAAGGCAAAATGAAAAGCATGTGAGCTCACATGAGAAACTAAATTGACAAATCAAAACATGAAGAAATCTAACTCTTTATTCCAAAAGTATCAATTCAATTACAAAATGATGAGATCCATATATGACTCTCAAAATGACAAACTATTTCATTATTTCTCTATTTCTAGAGAG
>JZKD02S2022189.1:1995755-2039629 GCA_000966675.3 Picea glauca
AGCTTGAATGATTATCTCCAAATCAAAGCTTGAAGATGAAATTCGAATTTGAAGCTAGGTGGTGATTTTTGACTTTGTGAAAATCTTCAAATATGCCTATAGTCATCACAAAACTTATCCAACTTTGAGATATAATGAAAATATGTTAATTTTCTAGTATTTAATCACAAATTCTCTTAAAAATACTTGAAAATAAATAATTTGGAAAATGGAGATATAAACCCACATGTATTATGAAAGTGGTGGAGATTAATGGTTTTATGGAAGGATAAGATAAGAATGAAGTGATAAATGGTGTATGATCAAGGAATAAAAGGTGTATTTATGCGGTCCAACACCTATATGTTATCATTCTGAAACTTTCACTCAAGTTGTGATTAACTATCCATAAAATGACAAGGAATTGTATGCGTTGGTACAAAGTGTGAAGAAATGGAAGCATTACTTAATGCGAAAGGAGACAATAATTCATACAGATCATCAGGAATTACAGTATTTTTAGTCAGAGACCAAGCTACATTAGTCATGACATTTCAGGTGGATGGGTTTCTTACAACAGTTTCATTTGGTAATAAAGTATAAGAAAGGTATTTGTAATAAGGTTGTAGATATGTTTTCAAGACTAGTAATCAATGCATCTACAATACTAAGGTATAATCCCTTAGCTCATGAAAGTTATGTTAAACAATATGCTAAAGACAATGATTTTAAAGACATATACATGGTTTTGATTTATGGAAATTAGCAGTTAGATTATCACGTGCATGACAAATTATTATATGATCTTGGAAAGCTTTGTATACCCAGAGATGAAAGAGTAAATTTAATTAGAGAATCTCATACATATCTCATTTATGGTCATTTTGGGGTTGGTCAAAACAATAGCACAGTTGCAGAGATATTGTTATGTGTGCCACAAGTAAGCTCAACATCAAAATGTTGGGATTATATATGCCACTTCCATTACCTTGTCATCCATGGGAAATTATCTCCATGGATTTTGTAGGGGGGTTTTCCGATGTCCAGGATAGGTCATGATTATTTATATGTCATCATGGATAGATTCAATAATATGTGTATTTTAATTCCATGCAAGAAATAGGTCACAACTAAACAAGCAACGCAGATGTTCTTTTCTAATGTATGGGTTCATTTTGGGCTGCCTACATCTATTGTATTAGATCGAGACTCTCACTTTTTCGAAAATTTTTGGTCTCATTTATGGGAGCTAATGGACACAAAGTAAAAGAAGAACACAAATTTTCATTTGCATATAGATGGACAAACATAGGTGGAAAATAGAACAATGGTACATCTACTTCCAAGATACTACAACAAGCATCCTAAGTTATGGGATGAACAATTTCCCTATGTAAAACATGCATATAATCATGCCATGCATTCTTCTACTTAGAAAACCCGTTTTGAAGTATGTTTTGGGTACTTTCCTAAATCACCTATGGAATTTGCTTTTGGAGAAGCAAGTAAAGAAGATGGACAATATGATACAGATAAAGCTAAAAGGTTAATTCATAATATCTAGTAGGTACATCAAGCAATACAGGAACAATTGGAGAAAATCCAATCCAATTACAAGGCTAGTCATGACAAACATCGTGTTGATCATTAGTTTCAAGTCCGTGATCAAGTATGGTTACATATTAGCAAGGACAGAATGAAGGGTGAAGGTAAAAAGTTAAGGCTAATTTGATATGGTCTATTCAAGATCTTAGAAAAGACCAGTACTAATTCCTTTCATTTACGTCTACTAGCCTACATGCAAATGTATTCAGTGGTAAATGTTGAGAATTTGAAGCTTTATGAACCTCCTATGATTATGGATGAAGATGAAAGTATTCAAGTTCTAGCAGTTGATTATTTTTCTCCAAAATATTTAAACGAGCTTCAGGAAGATGTTATTCTCGACAAAACAATTTGGACTTCATAGCAAGTTGATGTGGAATATCTTCAAGTTTGTCTTAAATGGGAAAAACCAAATAAATCAAAGTGGATCGAGATCGAGAAGGTGAGGGAGAATTACCCTCACTTAGTTTTTACGTAATCAAAACTTTTGGCAGTCCAAAAGGCTTCCAATGGAGAGGAATGATCTAGGAGGATCCAGGAACACTCACAGAGGTCTAGGAGGATTTGAAATGCTCTTAGAGGTCTATAAGGGTTCATAAATGCTCAATATTTGATCGCCTCAAATGGTCCCAAAAATCACATCAACGCATAGAGCTCGATGATATCTTTCCAACAATGAAAAAGCACCTCAAACATAGTTCGTATGCAAAAGTTATGGATGGTCCAAGTTTAGGTAAAACTAGGAAAAAAGTCAAATTCAAAGGGGGTCAAGGTGCCACATGTCACCACTGCAAGGGTGACATGTGGAACAACCATACGACTATATGGTGATGACGTGGCAACATGATGGAATGCTACATGGTACATCATGTGTCAACTTGGCATGTGATGTGGCATACCGTATATACAATTGGACCAATCGTGTGTTGACATGTGGCAGAGATAGACCAATGAGAGGTTGTCATGTGGCAGCCTCCCATTGGCCATGAATGTTTAAGGTTGTTTAAAATTAGTTTGAGCCTAGAGGATTGAACCCAGGTCTTCCGCCAAACAACCCAATGGCCTCACCAATACACCACGCATTTTTTCTTAACCGTATATTACACCACTGTTATTTAAGGTTTTTATGTTGCATATTTGGCAGAGGAAAAGGGTTGAGGACTTAGCCCTTGAACCATAATATATGATCATATGGAATCCAACGTAACTAAGTTATATTCCATGGAGGCACTAATGAATATTCCAACAAACTATAACATATATACAATATAACCCCAAACTATATAACAACTATATGTTATAACAAAATCAAGGTTCGCAGGGATCGAACTTGTGACCTCATCTATGCTAAACATATGCCCTAACTATTGTGCAAAATGCACCTCTTGTTAAGGCATGCCCACGGACAAATATTTAATGTTGTCCAACAGTTTCGGACGGACGTTAAGGGGCATGCGGCCTATTTAATGGGTGCGTGGAACAAAACAAGGACACACGCACATAATTATAGAGTACAGTGTCTAGAAGTTCATGCCCGAGGGTAATTATACTTGGAGGATGCACTATAATGCATGACATGGATTTCTGACACAGAATTTTATGAACTTTATACTCATTTTTCTCGAAATTTTGCAAGGAATTCGATGGTATACTATGTTTTTGAGTTTGAGAAATGTGTAAAAATGTCATTTTAAAACACAAGCATTTGAGCATTAATAAATAGGTCTCTATTCGAAGTGGACCCAAAGATGTAGCCCAAATTGAGTGAACTCCATTATCAAACTTGTTTATGTGATTTCAATATTGTTGTTCTATTTCCACTTAGTTATTTGAAAGTTATTTATCATTAAAGTGTATTAGATAGGTAAGTTTATTCACATGTAATTTGCAACTAGTCAAGCGATCATTATTATTTTCGAATATCAAGTAGATGCTTATATGTATTAAATATTAATTATCATCTAAGGATTTTTTAGATCAAGTTGGTATCAGAGATGGTTTTGTTAGGAAATGAGGAACACTTCCATGCTAAACCAAGTAGAAGAGAGGAAGAAATGTTTAATAAAGATAATAAATGACAAAGCAAACACACAGTACATAGATATTTTACCCTGGAAAGCCAAACCTGGATAACCAACATTCCTTGATCATTCTGCTCTCTTGTTGTCTTATTCATTCAGAATCAAAGGTTACATTTCTAATCTTGGTCCACACCTACGAAACAATCAGCATCATACCTTATTTATTTATACAAGAACAACCTTGTAGCCGATTTGTCTTACATATACATGACCACAAACCTCTACAATTATTCATTTGCGACTAGCCATTCATCATATTTTACAACATTACAACACACATTATTTATAGGATTTGTAGTAGGAAAAACCCTAAAGAAAAGGTTCCCAAAAACAGTTACATATCCACATGGATGATTGGCTATAAATCTCATAAATCTTGGGATTTTTTTATAGTCAACTACCAAGTCGGATTACCAGTCAACTACCAATCGACCTCCATTCGGTCTTCATTTTGTTTCCACACACTCTCCTATAAACCTCTTGTCAATTGATCTCTTTGTCTTTTTTTCGATCTCTTTACCACCTCAAACCACCTTGACCTTCGACTTCGACTTTACCCAGTTGAACCACCTTGACCTTCGACTTTGACTTTACTTGGTCAAACCACCTCGTCCTTCGACTTGCTATCGATTCCTTCGACCTTGACTGTCAGTCGATCCACATTGAATATACTTTCACTACAAAGAATATAACAACCCAACATTCTCCCACTTGTTTTTTTCTTTGTTGAAACTAGGATATCTATGAAATCTTGTTCATAGACCCAGGGAAAAAATTTCCATTGCCTCTTTACACCAAGAGAACTTCATAGAACTCACAGACTTGGTCAATAAGTCTTCTATGTTTTCCAACATGTCTACTTTCTCCAGTAGCACCTTGTCACTTTCCACCATGTCTCTCATGAAATGGTATTGTACATCAATGTGCTTAGTCTTAGAATGATAAGCTAGGTTCTTTACCAGAAATATTGTGCTTTGACTATCGCAACTTATCTTCATAGTCATCTACTCAAACATGATTCCTGAACACAAACTTTGCAACCATACAGTTTCTTTCCTTCCATGAGTGGTTTCCATGTATTCATCTTCTATTTTTTATAGGGATACAATCACTTGTCTCTTACTCATCCAACTAATTTCTCCACCAAAAGTTTTGAACACATATCCATTGGTCGACCTCCGTCGATCCAGATCTCTAGCCCAATCGGTGTTGACAAGGCCATGTATGTTTAATTCATTGTCACCTCCTACTTTTCCTTGGTAGCATATAGCATAATATTTTTTTCCACACAAATACCTGAATACGCTCTTGACAGTTCTCCAGTGCTCCTTCCCAAGTGTCGACATGTATCTACTCAATGCTCCCACTGCATGGGAAATTTATGGTTGAGTATATACCATCACATACATTAGAATACCAATAGAACTTTCATAGGGAACATATGCCATGTCCTCTATTTCCTCCTGTGTACTTGGAAAATGTTCAACAGTTAGCCTTTCTCCCATAGGAATTGGCACCTTCACAAGTTTGCAATCTTGCATGTTGAAACGTTTCAAGACTATTTCAATATACTTCATTTGGTTCAACCAAAACTTTATAGTTGCACAATCTCTCTTAATCTCCATTTCAAGAATGAAGTTCATTGCACCGATATATTTCATGTTGAACTTGGACAATAGTTGCTTCTTCACCTCCTTTTTTGCATTCATGTTGTTTCCAATCAACAACATGTCATCGACATACAATGCTACATATATGAAACACCCACCTTCTTCTTTGGAATATATGTAGTGATCATATTTTCTTCTCACAAACCCCAAACTAAGGATGTATGTGGCAAACTTTTGGTACCACATCCTTGGTGATTTCTTTAGACCATAAAGGGATATTTTCAGTTTGCACACCAAATATTTCTTTCCCTTTACTACAAATCCTTCAGGTTGTTTCAAGTAGATTTCGTCTTCCAGGTCCCCATGTAGGAATGTTGTATTCACAACCATCTATTCTATTTCTAGATCAAATTTTGCAGCCAAATACATTAGTACTCTAATGGAAGTTAATTTTGCAACAGGGGAACAAATATCACCAAAATCAACTCTTTCGACTTGGGAATATCCTTTTGCTACTAGTCGAGCTTTGAATTTCTTCAATTGACTTGTTTCATTCATATCCTTCTTGATACCCATTTGTTATCGATGAGATTTCTTCCACTAGGTAATTTGACTAAGTCCCATGTCTCATTATTATGCAAGGATTCCATCTCTTCAACCATTGCAGCCTTCTAGATTTTTCCCTCTACTGAGTCGACTACCTCCCTGACCAACTTGGGCTCATCATCGGTGGTAGTTAGCACAAATGAAAAACCAAATCTGGGTTGATTATACCTTTTGAATGGTTTTCTTACTCATACTGACCTCCTTACAACCGAGGTCAGTTGTTCCACCTCTCCTTTTGATTCAGTCGAATCATCTGAATCATCTTCTTTGTTCTTCACTTCAAACCACACCTTCTTTGGATTAATCTTAGTCTGGACAATTTCTTCAGTATTAGACTTACTTTTGACTTCTATGAAGACCACATCTTGATTGTACATTGTTTTCCTTGATGCAAGATCCCAGAGATTATATCATTTGATTTCTTCTTTGTATCCAATGAAAATACACTTGACTACCTTCTTATCTAGCTTGCTCCTCTTTTCCTTGGAAACATGCACAAATCCATCACAATCAAATACTTTGATATGTGAAACTGAAGGATTTTTACCTGACCATACCTCATGTGGATTCGTGTCGACTAGCGCCGACAAAGGAGACATATTTAATAGATATTTTACAGGATCGACTACCTCCACCCAAAAATCTTGTGCGATCCCAACACCACTGAGCATACTCCTTGCATTGTCCATTAATGTTCTTCTCATTCTCTCAACAAATATATTTTGGTGTGGGGTATATGGTGTGGTATTTTTGCATTCTATTCCACACTGCTTGTAGAAATGATCAAATTCTTTTCCACAGAATTCACCACCATTTTTAGTTCTCAGCACCTTAATATTCTTATATGTCTGGTTTTCTACAAGAGTAACTCTTTAAATTTCTTGAAAAAATATGATTTCTTCCTCATGAAATATATCCATGTCTTCCTAGAAAAAACATCTATGAAGGAGAAATAATGCAGGGATCCACCAAGTGAAGGCACTAAAACAGAACCAAACACATCACTATGAACCAATTCTAGAATCCCATTTTCCCTTGTCACTCCAGATGGGAACCTCACCCGATCTTTTTTTCAATATATATACAGTGTTCACAACAGTTGACTTCTAAATTACATGCAAGAAATTCTTCGACCATACCTTTGTTATGCATAGCTCGAAGTCCTTTTTCTCCAATGTGTCCCATCCTTTCATGCCATAGCATGGTTGGATCGACTTTATGATGACTTGTCAAGTCGGTTGAAATCGACTCATCCTGATTCAAGTCGAGTCGATTTGAATTCGATTCAACTTCAGGAACAAAAATGTTGTTGCATCCAGTCGAGTAGACACTCCATCATAACTTGTATAGGGTTCCAATCTGAACTCATTTCATTAATACCATCACACCTATGACCATATTACACGAATCCTTCTGAAATAGAGTGTGCACCCATACATCACTCATCTTACTGATAGATATCAGGTTTCTTGCCAAATCTGAAATGTGTAACACACCTGGAAGGGTTCTACTCCTCCCATCCTGCAGTATTAGTCGAACTCTTCCTTGTCCGAAAATTTTGGTTGTCGAGCCATCCCCCATTAACACGTTCTCTCCTTAATATTGTTCATATTCGTAGAACCATTCTCTATGTGGTGTCATATGATATGATTATCTTGAGTCGATCAACCAAACATATTTATCCAACTGTGTACTGGTTGACGCTAGGTACACATCACCTCCCTTATCTGGAGTCGTCTTTATCTCAATCGACTGCTTCCCGTCGGATCCTATACTGACTTCCATTGACTTCGACTTGCAATCTCTTTTGTAATTCCTAGATTTATAACATTTCCAACATATTCTTTTCAACTAAATAGGGGATTTATATCTACCTTTCGACTTATAATTTTTGTCGAAGAATTTTCCTTTATCTCTGCCAATTGATTTGCCTCTTAGCACTAAATAATCTTTGGTCGATCCTTCAATGTTCTTCCTTCTGATTTTCTCTAACATTAGAGATGCAACCACATATTCTAGTGCTGTTGTGGTTGCATTACTCCCTATAGCCATGACTAAGCTATCCTAGGAGTCTGGTAAAGAACATAATAGGATAATACATTTCTCCTCTGCAGTGATTTTAATATTCACAAAAGATAACTGGATTATAATGGTATTAAAACCATTTAAATTATCAGTCACCAAACTTCCCTCACTCATCCTTATAAGATACAATTTATTTTTGATAAAAAACCTATCTACCAGAAATTTTGACCGATACAAGATCCCCAACTTGTCCCATAGTTTCTTGACCGAATCTTCACCTGAGACATTCAACAATACTAAATATGGAAGACAAATTCGAATCATACTCATTGCTCTTCTCTTGAGTTTCTCCCATTCTTCCATCGACATACTTGTTGACATGGTACCTGGATAGACGATTGTCTATTGTTCTCAATCGACAAGGAGATATCCAATTTTAAGCTTCCAAAGCTCAAAATTCTGGCCATTGAATTTTTCGATCTCTATTCTTGAGCTGCTCACCATTCTTTAACACAATATTTAATATTTTTTTACTTACGACTCTTACTGAACCTAGGGTTTAGCTCATATCCAAGGTTGTTAAACCAAACTTTGATACCACATGTTAGTAAATGCATAACATCTCCATGCTAAACCTAGTAGAAGAGAGGAAGAAATATTTAATCAAGAAAGTAAATGGCAAAGAAAACACATTGTACACAGATATTTTACCCTAGAAACCCAAACTAGGAAAACCAACATTCCTTGAGAATTATTCTCTCTTGTTGTCTTATTCATTTAGAATAAAAGGTTACCTGTCTAACTTTGGTCCACACCTAAGACACAATCGACATCATACCTTCTTTCTTTACACAAGAACGATCATGTAGCCAATTTGGATTACATCTACATGACCAACAACCTCTATTATTATTAATTGGCGATTAGTGATTCATCATATTTTACAACATTACAGCACTCCTTATTTATAGGATTTACAATAGGAAAAACCCTAAAGAAAAGGAACCTAAAAGCAATTACGGATCATTAGCTACAAATCCCATAAATCTGAGGATTTTGTTACAGTCGACTACCAAGTCGGATTACTGGTTGACTAGCAGTCAGCCTTCATTCAGTATTCAGTCAGTTTCCATAAAACTGGATGTTGATGTATTTTCGATTCACCTCTTTGACTCTTTTTTTTATTTCTTTACCACCTCAAACCACCTCGACCTTCGAATTCGACTTTACTCGATCGAACCACCTCAACCTTTAACTTGGACTTTACCTGGTTGAACCACCTCAACCTTCGACTTGTTGTTAATTCCTTCGAACTTGACTTTCAGTTGATCCACCTCGACTAGACTTTCATTGAAAATAATATAACAACCCAACAGGTTTGATAGGTGTTGTAGGTGAATTCTTACAAGAGACAAATTCAAACTTGGTAAAGTAGAGCTTGCAAGTTATAAGTATGAAATTGAAAGGAGGATTTGTAAGAATAAGATGGCTTCCGAAGGAATGGAAGGAGAATATCCTCCCATGAGTCCTAAATAAATAATGGATACACTTTGCTCGATGAGAGAGATAATAGATGATTCGCGGTGAAGAATTCAAAATCCCACAAGCGAAGAATCTTCGGTAAAAGGAGGAGGTGAAGGTGGTGGACATTCGGAGCCTTCTTCACCATCCTCATCATCAACTTCCACTGGGGAGAGTGAACATTATTCTCATCAAGATAATCCCTATGAGAAGTCTCCTCACAATCATAATTTTCCTTTATTGAAGTTGGATGTGAAGTTTGAATTGTCGATCTATGAAGGAGAATTGAATGAAAAAATATTGGAAAACTAGATCAAGCAAATAGAGGTATATTTAATGGTACAAAATATCATGGATGAAACTGCAAATATAGAATTAGCTACTCTTCAAATAAGTGGCACAAACTTAATATGGTGGGAGAGTAAGACACAAGTTGATCTTGTTCAAAAGGGTAAAGTAATCTCTTATTGGGATAAATTTTCTAAGGTTATAATAAAACAATTGTATCCACTAGCTTATGCACAAACGACAATAATATAATGGAAACATATAAGGCAAGGTAAAGGAAAAAATATTCAATCATATACAAAGGAATTAAAAAAGAAGGCATTATCCTTAAGAATTTTGTTGTGTACTCATGAAACTCTTCTAAAGTATATTGGTGGCATTTGCTCATATCTTCGTCACACTATCTTATTGTTTAACCCTACTAGCATTGATAAAGTGTTAGTACAAACTTCTCATATGGAGGCTAGTAAGGGAAGCATGTGATTAAAGATAAGAAGCCATACAAGTTTGAAAAGAAACCGAAAGGAAAATGGAAGAGTAAGAAATCAACTACGGTAAAGCAAGCTGAATAAAAACCTACATGTTCTCACTGTAAAAGAAAGGGACATGAGGAATCACAGTGTTCGAAGTTGCATCTAGAATTATGACCAAATAAACTATAGAATAAGGGGAAACAAAAGACTATTGCATCATATTGATAGGATCTAGGATCATATTCATGAGATAAATCTAAGATCATGGCAATAGGAATAAAAGGTATATCTACTATTGAATCTAATTCTTTAGTTCAATCTGCCAAATTGGAAAGTGTTATTGATCAAAAGAAAAGAAGCAAGATTTTTCATGTCAGGTTTATAATCAAGCATATAAAGGTAGATACTTTTTTTGACAGTGGATCTCAAGTTAACTTAATATCTGAAGAAATTGTTAATAAGTTGGTTTTGAACATGGCACCTCATAAAAATCCATAGCCATTAGGTTGGGTGTGTGAAGATGCTAAGTTGCAAATGATGAAACTGTGTAAGATCGGATTTGCAATTACAACTAAGTTATTTGATGAGGTTAAGCTAGATGTTGTGCCTCTTGACATTTGTGGAATTGTCTTGGGTATTCAATATATATTTGATAGGAAGGATATATTTTATTTTGTATATAATAAATATCACCTTTTCAAGGATGAGATTGAATATTTTATCATAGCTCATTGAATCAAAACTAATGTTTCTCTAGTGAGCATAGGGAAAATAAAGAGACTCATGAGTGCAAGAAAATATTTTGTTCTCATGATAGTGAAACAAGATCATAAACAAGATTTGGTTAAAATCATATCTAAATAAGATGACTTATTTCAAGAACCTATAGGGTTGCCTCCTAAGAGGGAGCTTGAACATGAAATCTATTTGCAACAGGATGTTTCTCTTCCTAACATTGGTATGTATAGATCATCAGTACCAGAGAATACAAAGATCAAGAAGCAAGTTCAAGAATTAACAGATAAAGAAATTATAAGACCGAGTTCCTCTCCATGCGGTTCTCCTATTGTGTTAGTTCCAAATAGAGATGGCACGTGGAGGTTTTGTATTGACTTCCAAGCCCTGAACAAGATTACGATAAAGAACTGTTATCCTCTTCCCAAAATTTATGATTTATTGGATCGATTAAATAATGTTTTTTATTTCACTAAGTTGGACTTGATAAGTGGTTACCATCATATCAAAATTGTAGAAAGTGATATATGGAAAACTTCTTTCAAGACAAAGCATGGGTTATTCAAATGGTTAGTTATGCCATTTAGGTTATGCAATGGAGCCACAAAATTTATGAGGGTAATGAATGATGTGTTCAGGCCTTACATAGATGATTTTTTCATTGTCTACTTAGGTGATATATTTATTTTTAATCGAATATGGGAAGATCATATTATGCATGTCAAGACAGTTTTTGAACTCTTGAAAAAGGAGAAGTTTTCGGTGAAGATGTCTAAATATGAATTTGGAAACAATTCTTTGGTATATTTGGGTTACATTGTAAGGAATGATCAACTAAAGATAGATCATGCAAAGGTAGAAGTTATTGTTAATTGGTCCAAGACAACTACTGCCACTAAAGTCAGGAGCTCCTTAGGAGCATTACAGTACTAGAGGAAATTCATTGCTAATTTATCTTTTATTCCAGGTCATCTACATGCATTAACAAGTGTAAAACAAGTCTTTCAATGGGGAGGAAAGCAACAGAAAACCTTCAATACATTGAAGGAAAAAATAAGCACCACACTAGTTTTGGCTCTGCCATATTTAAAATAGCCATTTGAGATTCAAACTGATGCAAGACAATATTGCATGGGAGTAGTCTTGATGCAACAAGGTAAACCTGTATGTTATCATTCTAATACTTTCACTCAGGATTTGATTAACTATCCAACATATGATAAGGAATTGTATGTGTTGGTATAAAGTGTGAAGAAATGGAAACATTACTTAATGGGAAAGGAGACAATAATTCATACAGATCATCAACCATTACAGTATTTGCAGTCTAAGACCAAGCTACAATAGTCATGACATTTCTGATGGAGGGTTTCTTACAACAATTTCATTCGGTAATCAAGTATAAGAAATATATTCATAATAATTTTGCAGATATGTTGTCAATACCAATGATCAATGCATCTACAATACTAAGGTATAATCCCTTATCTCATGAATGTTATGTTAAACAATATGCTAAGGACAATGGTTTTAAATACATATATATGGATTTGATTCATGGAAATCAATAGTTATATTATCATGTGCATGAAAAATTATTATAACATCTTGGAAAGATTTGTATACCTAGATATGAAAGAGTAAATGTAATTATATAAGCTCATACATCTCTCATTTCTGGTCATTTTTGGGTTGGTAATATAGTACACAGTTTCAGAGATATTGTTATTGGACTTGGAAGAATGAGACAATTTCCATGTATATCAAAGGGTGTGTTATGTGTGCCACAATCAATCCCAAAAATAGAAAGTTGGGATTATATACTTCACTTCCAATACCTTCTCAACCATGGGAAAGAATCTCCATGGATTTTATAGGGGGTTTTCTGATGTCCAGGACAGGTCATGCTTATTTATATGTCATTGTGAATCGATTCAGTAAGACATGTATTTTAATTCCATACAAGAAACAAGTCACAACTGAACAAGAAACACATATGTTATTTTCTAATGCATGGGTTCATTTTAGGTTCCCTGCATCGATTCTATCAGATCGACACTCTCACTTTTTGGGAAAGTTTTGGTCTCATTTATGGGAGCCAATGGACATAAAGTTAAAGAAGATCACAACATTTCATCTATAGATAGATGGATAGATAGAGGTGGTGAAAATAACAGTGGTACATCTACTTCGATGATACTGCAACAAGCATCCTAAGTTATGGTATGAATAGTTTTCTTATGTACAACATGCCTATAATCATGCCATGCATTCTTCTACTAAAAAAAATCCTTTTGTAGTATGTTTGGGGTACTTTCCTAAATCACCTATGGAATTTTATTTTGGAGAAGAAAGTAAAGAAGATGGACAATATGATACAGATAAAGATAAAAGTTTCATTCAGAAGATCCAACAAGTACATCAAGTGGTACAAGAACATTTAGAGAAAATCCAAGCCAAGTACAAGGCTAAGCATGACAAACATCATGTTGATCATAAGTTTCAAGTCGGTGATCAAGTATGGTTACATATCAACAAGGACATAAGGAAGGGTGAAGGTAAAAAACTAAGGCGAATCTGATATGGTCCATTAAATATCTTGGAAAACATTGGTACTAATGCCTTTCGTTTACATCTACTAGCCTACATGGAAATGTATTTGGTGGTAAATGCTGATCATTTGAAGATTTATAAGACTCATATTATTATGGATGAAGATGAAAGTATTCAAGTTCCAATATTTAATGATTTTTATTCAAAATATTTAGACAAGCTACAGGAATATGTTATTCTCGATAGAAAAATCAAGACTTCACGGCAATGTGATGTGGAATATCTTCGAGTTGGTATTAAAGTGGTAAAACCAATTAAAGAAAAATGGATTGAAATAGGGAAGGTGAGGGAGATTTACCCTCACTTAGTTTTTTATTAATAAAATCTTTTGATGGTCCAAAAGGCCTCCAATGGGGAGGAATGATCTAAGAGGATCTAAGAATGCTCATAGAGGTCCAGGAGGATCCATAGTGCTCATAGAGTTCTAGAAGGGTTCATAAATGCTCATAGAGTTCCAAAAGGGTTCATAAATTATCAAACTTTGATCATCTCAAATAGTCTCTAAAATGACATCAATGCATATATCTAGACGATATATTTCCAATGGTGCAAAAAGTGTCTCAAACAAAGTTCGTATGCAAAATTTATGGATGGTCAAAGTTCAGGTCAAACCAGGAAAAATGTCAAAGTCAAAGGGGGTCAAGGTGACATGTGTCACCATTACAAGGGTGAAATGTGGCATGACCATATGGTTCTAATGTAGAAACACCATGGAGCACCACATGGCACATCGTATGTAGACTGAGCAGGTGATGTGGCATACTGTAGATATGGGTGGACCAATCGTGTGTCGACATGTGGAAGAGATAGACCAATGAGAGGATGCCACATGGAAGCCTCCCATTGGATATTAATGGGTAATGTTATTTAAAATTAGTTGGATCTTAGAGGATTAAACTCAGGTCTCTTGCCAAACAACCTAACGATCTCACCAACACACCACACATTTGTTTCTTAACCATATATGGCACCACCATTATTTAAGGTTGTTATGTTTCATATTTAGCAGAGGAAAAGGGCTCAAGGATTAGCCCTCAACCCATAATCTATTATCATATGGAATCCAACGTAACCAAGTTATATTCCATGGAGGTGCTAATGAATATTCCAACAAGCTATACCATATATACAATATAACTCCAAACTATATAACAACAGTATGTTATAATTGTTATCGCACAATTTGTACTTGTCCAAAAGGGAAAGGCAAGTGGAGGGAAAATTGGCATAACGGGAGGTTTTCCTATCACTGTCACCTTAATAAGACACCTCTTTCTATTTAGGATTCAAAGCTCAAGGGAGACGTCCCTGGTGACCTGGGGGTTTGAGAAGGAAAAGGTTGAAGTATCAAAAAAAGTTATCCCCTCTCACAAGTCACACCGATCAGAAAGTCCCAAAGGTTTAACAGAATGAAGCAATGATATTCTTAAGTGTACCTGCCCAGAACATGACAACAAGAAAAACACTATTTTTGCAAGTACAATTAATGTTAGTGCTTCATAAAACCTTGGACTTGTCAACGAAAGGAATAAGTTGACATGCGATGAAGAAATCAAAAATCTATAACAACAATGTATATATAATGATGGATTCACAATTAATGCCTTAAATAAGTTTCAAAATGACCCAAAATGATAATCTAGCAATAGCAATATGCTAGCACTTGTCAGAAGCTAATGAGGCAATGTAAAAATCAACTTTAGTAATTTATTTTAAGAGCTTTTACTGCTGTAATAATTGGTTGTAGCTTATTTTTTTAACAACAACAAAAATGTTAGTATATTAGTCTACTCTAGGGTTAGGAAAGGTTAGTAAATATATTGAGGTATAATATTTAAGGGTTCTGCTCATCAATCAATCAAGTATAAGGTCTAGATCACTATCTTTAGGGCTAATGGATTCACTTTTTTGCAGTATCAATCTTGAAGGAAATAAATTATAGTGTGTGAACTAAGGACAAGAGGGATGATGGTTGAGGTGTTGGTAACCCAAGGCCTCAATCAACAAACCCTAGAAGGAAAATGACTACTAGGAAGTAGGTAACCCTAGGCCCTAGCGATTTTCCTTCTTCTTTAGCTCAACCTTGAAGTAAATAAGGGATTGATGAAGAAAATGATGCTAGAGTGCTACCATGGTATGGCTCTAGCACATGCTTCAAAGGGTAGGTTTTCTAGAAAAATCTAGTAGGTGAAAAGCTATTGAGACAAGGACAATAACATGTGCTTGATATCCTAGGGTTTTAAGCTAGAAATTTCATAATCTTAGTAAAATGAAAAGTAAAGATACTATAGCCATTCAAAGGAAATAATAATTGCATGAATTCACTAGCATTCACCAAGAATAATCTATAAAATACCCTAGTTGAAGACTTTCCACCAAGAAAATGCCACAAAACACCAAGATAAGCCTCCTCAAAGAGTTGCGCACCACGTAATTTCAGCCAATAAGCCTTAAAGAGGTCGGATTTCAAACCTAACTTGTGTGAGTGAAAGAATGATGATAAAATACAAGGGATAAATCCCTTATTTATACAATCCAAATGACCTTTAATTACAAAATTAGGTCAAAAAGGCTGACATGGCCAGTTACATCTAATATCTAGTTTTTACATAAAATTGTCAAATAAAACCCTAATTTTATCTTTTTAGGGTGACTTCATGCCCCTCCTAGGGTGATGTTAGCCTTCTTGCTGCAATGTTATCCCTCTAATTGAAACCTTGGGGCTCAAAACCCATCAAGACTGCCACACATGCTAACCAAATTCGTCCTCAATTTGGATACCTCAACTCGGTGGCGTCATGGCTCTGAATGATGATGTCAAGGGCCTTCAAGGGCCAACATCATGGTGGGAGGGAAAGACCCCCCTAGGTATAGGCCTGCCAAGATGTCTCTGGTGGAACGTCCTCCTCTCTCTCTCCGGTGCAAGCCTCCTATATATGGTTTCCCCTAGTTGGAGTCTCAACATCCATCTAGTGGGATTTTAGCCCTATGGGGGTCCAAGATAATCATCTCCCCATATGTACCTTTCCATCAGGAATGGTCCTGCAAAAACAAAAAGTATGCCCTCCATGGACTCATAAGTCAGAGGGATCATAGTAATGCCAATCACATCTAATAATCAAGTTACCCAAACATGTGAAGAAACCCCCCTTTCCCAAACAAGTGCTCAAAAACATTATGTTATTCTACAATCCAGGTTTGGAGAGGATTTCAAGGAATCTTATTGGGCTAATTCTCCTTAGATGTGGGATGTTTCCAGGTGAATACCAATCTAGGTCATGTAAGTGCATGAGATGGTATGGGGATGTTTGGGCAAGGGGTGCAGTGATGATAGGGAAATATAGGGCTTACCTATGGGTGCCTCTAAAGAGGGTGAGTTGCACCTTGTCATGGATGAAAATGTTTCTTAGCCCATTCAATTCCTTTTTGCTTTTTTATCTTTTTTTTTTTTTTTTCAAGAGAATATCTGGGGGGACACTACCTTGGCATGGTGACCAATGGTGACAGTGTTACCCCACAAGCATTTCACGGATATGAGAAGGTTGGCTTGTGATGAGAACCCCTTTTGCTTGGATATGCTACCAAGAGCCACTAGCCTGGCATGGTGACCAGCTAAATAGTAGTGTCATACTGCAACATTCCCATGGACCTAATAGGCTTTCTCGTGATGAGACCCCATATCCTCCATCTAGGTCTTGACTTTATTTATTTTCTGAGTCCCTCCTTTTTATTACTGAGAAGATTTTTGTTGCTTTCTCGGGGATCCCTGGGTGAAGCATCTGGAGGTTTTGATATTTTGGATTTTATCTTTTTCTAGCTACTTTTACCCTCTGGGCCTTTAGCCCCTTCTTCCCACAAGGAAAGGTACAACCCTTTTCTAGCTTGGAAAACCCAATGCTCGAACCAATGCAGGGGATAGATGAGATGGAAGATGATGAAAAGTCATATGTATGATGGGAATGGACGATGACCTTTCATGAACCCACCCAGTTGAAACTCACTCCTAAGGGAACCAACTTTCTAGGGAATTTTTTCACCCCCCAAGGTATCGATAAGTCAAAGGGCATAAATTCGAACCACATGTCATGAAGCAAAAGAGAATTAAATGCACATATTCAAATGTTTTGAGAATAATAGTGACACATACCATGATACCCAGACTCATTACCTCATGAAGAAAGACTCTTTGCTACTTCAGGACCAGGTTGATGGGATGGATGATGTTGCTGCTACAAGATGGAGGTGCTTCATGAAGAAGGATGGGCCCTCCAAGGCCAGTTTCAAGTCAATATGGCTCTCAGTACTCCATGTCTAGGACCTATGGGCCTCGAGACATAATCTCCTTAGTTATCCCTAGGCTAGGGGATAACATCTGGCTCCAACTCGGGGACATGTGCTCACTGTAGAGTGCATGAGAACCTTAGCATATTTGGTATGACCTGTGACCTGCTAGATCTCAACAATATTAATTAGTAATCATCCAGGGTGGTGATATCACCTCTGGCTCATATATGATAAAATGAAATACAAGTAAGAGATCATATGTACAAATGGAAATACAACTATTCTAGCATGAAATGAAGATGGTATATACAATGAATGAAAAATTCCTACCTACTTACATGTACTTACCTGTGAAGTCAAGTCTTTTCCCCATGGTGGGGTTTAAGGAGGTGTCCACTAATCGGTAATGGGCATCTTCTTCCTTCCAAAATGAATACATAGTAGGCATCATTGAATGACTTCATTCCAACTCTAAAAGATCCAAGCCAAAAAATTGTGCAACCCTTAATATTGTTAGGCTCCCCCATCTTTGTATTCCACTCTAAAACCAAATCTCCTTTCTTGTATTCCCCTCCTTCAAAACCAAATTATTTGTGTACACTAGGGTATTGTGTCGAGGGAGGAGGGTGGGGTTCTATGAATAGTACATCTTCTTTGTTTGGCTCAGTCAACGAATGTTCATCATCCCCTTTCCATTTGACGAATCCAACTCCTTTCCTTCTAAACCTTGTCAAATAGTCATCTTCTTGTGTAGAAAAATAGTCATCCCAGTCTTCAGAGAGGTCAAAGGAATCATCAGGATAATCACCCCAATTTGTATCTCTTTCTTTCTCCAGAACGATGGGGTGGGGTCCTACCAAAGCACTATCCCTTATGTATGTTTCGTGCAAATGTAACGTCTCGTTATTACCTAGTGAAATGATGTCCTTGTGATTGTTAGGAATATTTTGGTCACCCTTTCCCTTGGTCCATGTTATCTCATTAATATTGTCTTCTTCTATCAAGGAAAGAGTGGGCCAACCTTGAAATAAGCATGGATCTACAGATTTGTATTCACTATGTCCTTGATTACACCTTTCGATGTGTTATATTCTCTTTGGCTTGTTATGCAAGGTGATGCAATCTTGGTCCCTGATGGGAATAATTGTGTAGAACAAGTGAGTTTGTAGACTCCCGCCTAAAGAAGTAGCCTATTCTATAGATAATAGCATTCCCCAAGTGTCAGGTATATCGACAAAAATGACGTCCATTATGATGGGGAAATTAGGGTAGTCAACAAGGTGAACTTGAAGACCTTCCATCAAGTCGTAAACCTTGATCCCCTTTGACTCAAATCTATGAAATTTGGTATAAGGCCCTGTAAATTCTAGCCCCAATTGGTTCATAACCTTCAAACTCATCATATTGATAGATGAATCAGAGTCAGGCATTCAATTATGAAGATATAGGTCATATATTAGCAAGGAAGTGAGAAAGGGTGTTTTCTCATTTTTCTCAAAATGACCAGTTTGTAATAGTTTCTTCGAACAATTGTTGGTCATCTAGGATCTGTTTTGTCAAAGAAGGGATTTCCAAAATTTCTTGAATCCTTTTGACTTTTTGTAAGATATAGGCCATACTAGTGCCTAGGTTGTTCCTATAATTTCTAGGTTTTGGGAAATGTTGGGGTAGATTGCCAGCATACACATGGGGATATTCAAGCTTTACCCTTGAGTCCTCACTTGTTTGGCCCAAGTATTCAATCCTAGTATTCCTCATGTCTTGATTTTGTTGGATTTGATTCTGCGTGAACAAGGTAAATATGGAATCTACATAATTAGATTTCTCATGAGTAGCCTTTAGGTGATAACGTTCAAAATGGGAGTCCTTTCATGATAAGGACTTAAGATCATCTTCTTGTCTTGCAACATTTTGTAGGTTCAAAGTGTTCGGACAAATTTGTTCTTTTGGAGCATGAGATTTTATTGTTTGAAAAAGTCTCATAGAAATAGGATTTTGGGTTTGTGATAGTGACCTTTCTATCTGAGTGATTTCTTCAGAGGTACCTGTATCCTTAGAGGGTTCATGTTGTTTTGAAAAAAAAAAAATGCATCTTTCATGTTGGAGAAACCTGTGCTCCATTTCCTAGGGAAAGTATTATTTTCTACCTATAGAATCTCTAGGAGGTCATGCTCTATTCCTTCCATGCTTTCCTTATTCATCTCCTAGATGTCACATTGTTCAAAAAATTGACCTGATGGATGGAATCGTTGAACTTAAGATTCTCCTCAATCTGGCAGGCAACATCTTGTGCTTCTTCTAGGCTTGCAGGTAGTCGATCCTTGAGGGAAAATTGTAAAGTTCCTTCTAAGGAGTTAAGGTAATGTTGGAGAATAGCACTCTTTGGGATGAAATTGGGCTGAATTTTGATAATGAGAATGTTGAACCTATCATTGAATTCCCTAACGTCTTTGTTGGTTCGTTTGCAAACTTCAAGGTATTGAGAGTAAAAACAGGCCATACTTTCTTCTTTACACCATCTGTTCATGAAAACTCATTCTAGATATTTAGGGGTTTTGAAGCTTCCACTTGGTAATTTTTTGATCCATATGGATATCGGTGGCCACCCACCTTTTCCAACTAGCTCAAAATAGTTTTTTGGCAATTTTGGTAATTTACTATTTTTAGCAGATTTTTACTTTCAGGGCCATTTTGAGGGCCCAAATGAATGTTTTTTGGGATGGAGCTTCTCAATTATATCCAAAGTCTTTTATTGAGCCACAAAAATGAATCTCCTCAACGATACCTTTCCAACGAGATATTATGTGCCCGAAACGGAGATCGTATGCAAAAGTTATGACCTCGGGAAGTTGATGTACTAACTTACCCAAACGAGGCCCCAATGAATTTTGGTGCTTCATCTCATAGGGTTAGGTTTTTGGTTGTATAGGGTTTGTGACATTCCATTTTATTGTAAAAAATTCCTTCAGATCCTCATTTTAATCATATTATTCCGAATGAGTGCAACTGTCACATCTCTTCTCAAAGATAAGCCGCCACCATTCCAACAAGCTTGTTTTCCACTGCATTTTACAGTTTCAACTTATTTCCTTATTGAATAGAAAACTAGTTTTACTGTATCTCTGTTATTATGTGTTAAGAATATTTTAATAATCTGCATTCATTTCTTTCTTCTCATAAAATCCATATCAGTGGTATCAGAGCGATCTGATCCTTGTCGTCTTAATGCATGTCCCCAACGAGGTCAGGGTACAAAGAATTGGGTTTCGAGCTTGTTTCTCTTGAGGAAAAAATATCTTGCACGCCCAAGAGACCTCTCATGGCAAGAGAAAATAAATATGACGCGACAGGATATCCTTTCAAAAAAATTCTTGAGGAATCCCTCACGCAATAGAGGAATGAGATGATGGATAGTTTCGTGCAAATCCTTCGGTGACTACCAACAAGCAACGCATCTTCCTCGAGTGGAGGCGTCTCCCCCTTCAAGGTACAAATAAACTTTGATATGCCTATAATTGAAGGTCATATAGACGCAGATGTTGTAGACAAGTGGTTGAATCTACTAGAAAGGTATTTTTCTATACATAACTTTTTGAATAGATAAAAGATTACTTTTGTGCTCCTCAAAGTCGTTCCCCGTGTCAAATATTGATGGGAAACTTTATGAGAGAAAAAGGAAATAGAGGAAACCTCATTATTTATAGTCACGACCACCTGGGAATCCTTCCTGGATGTTATTAAGGAATAATACTACCCTGTCGAAATTTTTGACGACTTGTATACCAAATGGACCACACTGCAGGAAGAAATAGACCAAGCAGTGCCAGAGTTCACAAAAATATTCCATACCTTGTGCATCAAGCTGGGTATCAGATATTCAGAGAGACATCCGGTGCTCAAGTATCATGGTGCTATTCATAGATACATACAGAACGAACTGGAATTTCTAGACATCTCGTCCTTGAGTGTGGCCTACCAATATGTCGTCAAAATCAAGAAGAATCTCAAACAAAAGACACTGCAATTTGGGCCTGGGAACCCCTCACAGCAAAAGATAGGAAAGGGAGGCCCCAACCCACATAACAAAGGACAGAGAAAATATGGAAAGTATCAACACAACCAGTCTAAGACACAAGCAAATGAGGACACCAAAAATATAAACAAAGATACTGGGAAGTGGTCTGACTTCCATAAGAGCCCTTGGCATAACATTGTTGATTTCTGCTCAAAGAAGTCATTTGTGGCTGAGGTGAAAGACTCTGAATCAGATGCAGATTCTGACTCTAAGTTAGAACTAGAAAGGGGAAGGCAGATCATTGACACAGAACCCAGTTCCACCATTTCTACCACCAAGCTCCAACATGGTGAACCAGACGAGCCAAAAGAAGGTGAGTGCCTCTTCCATTCATAGATGTGGGTGAAAGGCACCTCATTACACTTCATCATTGATAGCGGTAGCCAGAAGAACCTCATATCAGTAGAGGTCATCAAGCGGTTAGCCCTGTCGATAATGTCTCACACACAACCCTACACCATTGGATGGCTCTTCCAAGGAAGGGATCTCTGCATCATCCAACAGTGTCAACTATTATACAACATCAAGCCCTTCAAAGACAAGGTTTTGTGTGATGTTTCTCCTCTCGAATTTTGTAATTTTATTTTGGGACAACCTTATTTATGGAAACATCATGTTGTATATGAGTCTAGGCCTTGTAATGTTATTATTACTTTGAACACGAAATTGTAAAGGATACCTGAGGTAGTCCCTCTTAGTGTTATTTCCTTGATCTTTGTCAAGCAATGCAGAAAGGTCATCTCTCAGACTGAGAAAATTATATTCTTCATGATTCACTCTCAAAGTGAGCGAAAGATTGCAGCCACATCGATCTCTCCACACAATAGAAGCAAGTGGATAAGGCGTGGAAGAATACTCAGGTATCTTTTCTTCTCCTACTGGGGTACCTCTGCACTGACAAGTCAAGCATCCCACTGATATGACCCCAGGAGCACTGCTACCCAATGGGACAGTCTACCACTGCTCTCTATTAGAAAATGAGGAGATCAAGAGGTAGATCCAAGAAATTCTCCACAAGGGGCACATCCGTCCCAACTCATTTCCTTGTGGGAGCCCAATAGTGTTGGTGCAGAAGAAAGACGGGACCCGATGACTCTGCATTGATTACCGAGCCCTGAATAAAATCACAGTCCAAAACCGGTACCCAATTCCTTGAATCGACGACCTCCTTGATCAGCTCACGGGGGCCAAATACTTCACTAATATTGATCTAAAGTTTGGCTACCACCAGGTCCCAATAGAACAGACAGATGTATGGAAGACTGCCTTCAAGTCAAAATAAGGTCTTTTTGAATGGTTGGTCATGCTCTTTGGTTTGACAAATGCTCCAACAACTTTTAGGAGGATGATGAACGATATCCTACGACCTTTCACCATTAATTTTGTAGTTGTGTATCTGGATGACATCCTCATCTACAACAAGACTTGGGCGGAACACTTGCATTATATTCAACAGGTTCTGTAGACCTTGCTATAGCACAAACTATATGCAAACTTGGAAAAATTCTCCTTCGACATGGACAGGGTCCATTAATTAGGCTACATCATTGATCAACATGGTGTGCATGTGGATCTATCCAAGATCCAAGTCATCCATGACCATCCAACCCCAACCACACTCACTGAACTTCAGAGCTTCTTGGGCCTCGCCAATTTCTATCACAGTTTCATGTTGGGATTATCTCATATCGCATGGGATTATCTCATATCGCATGGTCCCTCATCCAAGTAACCAAGGGTGGCAGTAAGGAAAAATTTATGTGGGGCATGTCCCAACAACAAGCCTTCGAGGAATTGAAGAATATTTTGTGCTCATCCCCATTACATTCATTACCGAACCTGCAACATCCCTTTAAGATCGAGACATATTCTTTAGACTATGTTGTGGGCGTCATTCTAACTTAACACGGCCACTCCATGGAATATCATAGGGAGACACTATCAGATGTTGTCCGTAAGTACCCTACTTACGACAAAGAAATGTACTCCATTATGCAAGCCTACCGCTAGTGGAGACATTAAATTCTTGGGAAGGAGACATTCATCCACACTGATCACAAGCCACTATAGTTCATGCAGACCCAAGTAAAATTGCAAAATGACTGCCATCAGAAGTGGTCCACATACTGACAGCAATTCCACCTCAAAATCAAGTATAAAACATGAAGTAGCAACCGATTTGTTGATTTCCTCAGCCTACCTCTAGTCACAACACTCACTATGGTGCTAGACTCTTGTGGTCACAAGACCTCTGGATGGCCCCACCTCTATGAGACAGACCATGACTTCTCCACAACCTACCAAATGTTGGGCGCCAACTCAATGGTCGCTAATTTCCATGTTCAAGACGAGTTGTTGTGTCGTCTGGGCCATCTCTGTGTTCCATCAAGCGAGAACGCAAATATGATTTGGGAAGCTCACTATAGTCGGGTGGCATAGCTCAACTGGCCACAGCCCCTTTTAGGTGGGGTTGGGATTCCAACTATTGGGCCCCATGGATGTTGCACTACCCCTGGTGACCACCTCGTCCAACTCATCCCCTGCTCCACTAGAAGCTGAAAAGGACACCCGGTTCATTGAGGGGATCCAACACATCCACCAACAGGTTCAGGATATTCTATAGAATTCTAATGCCAAGTACAAGCAGCGCCATGATCAACATCAGGTGCCACATAAGTTTTAGGTGGATGACAAAGTTTGGTTGCACTTGTAGAAAGAATGCCTTATAGGGCCCCATCGAAAGATTTTCCCACTCCGTTATGGGCCATACACCATCACCAAGGTTGTGGGTGACAATGCTTTTGAGCTCAACATTCCCCATTTCCTTGGCATGCACCTAGTATTCAACGTGGCTCTCCTTCGGCCATATTTCCCACCATTATTGGAAACCTCAGAGATAGTAGAGTAGTTGACACCAACAGAGCTCAACCATGACTACATGAAATAGGAATCCAGTTATCATATTTTGGACACACAAATCAAGGGAACTCAACAACAAAGGATCCAACTTTATCAAGTCGT
Organism: Picea glauca; assembly: GCA_000966675.3. Lineage (NCBI taxonomy): Eukaryota > Viridiplantae > Streptophyta > Pinopsida > Pinales > Pinaceae > Picea > Picea glauca. Next base: position 2,020,672 of record JZKD02S2022189.1, read on the forward strand.
CAAAGTAGGGCAACTCCTACACCAAGGAAAGTGGCTCACCCGGGGCCAAATTCAACATAATTTTTTTTTATCGGATGGGGGAACTCAATGCAATGGAGAACATTGATTCCTAAGGAGGGAGGATTGATCCAGTTGTATATCGGTGGCCACCCACCTTTTCCAACTAGCTCAAAACAGTTTTCTGGAAATTTTGGTTTACTATTTTTCGTAGTTTTTTACTTCCGAGGCCATTTTGAGGGCCTAAATGAAGATTTTTCAGGATTGAGATTCTCAATTATAGCTAAAGTCTCAGATTGATCCCCCAAAATGAATCTCCTCAACGATACCTTTCCAACGATCCAACGTGCGCCCCAAACGGAGATCATATGCAAAAGTTACGACCCCGGGAAGTTGATGTACTAACTTACCCAAACGGGGCCCACATGACTTTTGGTGCTTCATCTCCTAGGGTTAGGTTTTTTGGATGTCTAGGGTTTGTGACATTCTTGTTTATTGTAATAAAGGCATTTATATCCTCATTGTAATCATCTTCTTTTGAATGAGTGCAGCCCTCACATCTCTTCTAAGAGATAAGCCGCCACCATTCCAACAAGCTTCTTTTTCGCTGCATTTTACAGTTTCAACTTATTGCCTTATTGAATAGAAAACCAGTTTTATTGTATCTCTATTATTCTGTGTTAAGCATATTTTAATAATCTATATTCATTTATTTCTTCTCATAAAATCTGGATCATTGGTTAATCCAGGTTCTGGCACTTCCGGTGAGTGAGCTCACAAAAAGCCTCATAAAGGTGTCAGGGTGTTCTTCTTATGATTGGTGAAATTCATACCCCTCACTAAACTTAGTCTAATGTGAGTTGCCATAAGATCCTACTTCTCCTGAGAATATAGGTATCCAATAATCAGCCTTTTTTGGGAGATCATGTAATCCACCTTGGGTGTTAGCTACGTCCAAAGGGCCAAAAAGTTCTTTGGAGGACCATTTAGGAGGAGCCATAGGGGAAATAGGAGCTACAAGAGAAGAAAGTGTGTATTGATGTCCACTATAGATCGTCATTTGTGGATTCTCCTGGTAGTTTTCTTGAAACTATAAAAGGGATGAGGGGATCACCCTCAGTGGAACCGCCAGGTAAGCTTTGCAAAGTAAAATATTTTGAGGGAAGTTTTACTGAAAAGTGTCGTCTTTGAAAAGAATTGACTCAGTCTTCCCCTGCAACGGCGCCAAAATGTTATCGCACAATTTTTACTTGTACAAAAGGGAAAGTCAAGTGGAGGGAAAATTGGTGTAAAATGAGTTTGCCCTATCACTGTCACCTTAATAAGATACCTCTTTCTATTTAGGGGTGAAAGCCCAGGGGAGACATCCCCGATGACCTAGGGTTTGAGAAGAAAAAGGTTGAAGTATCAAGAAAAGTTGTCCCCTCTCACAAGTCACACCGATCAGGAAGTCCCAAAGGTTTAACAAAATGAAGCAATTATATGCTTAAGTGTACCTTCCCAAAACAAGACAACAAGAAAAAAATTATTTTTGCAAGTACAATTGATGTTAGTGCTTCATAAAATCTTTGACTTGTCAACGAAAGGAATAAGTTGACATAAGATGAAGAAAACAGAAATCTATAAAAAAAATGTATATATAATGATGGCTTCACAATCAATGCCTTAAATAAGCTTCAAAATGACCCAAAATGATAATCTAACAATAGCAATATGCTAGCCCTTGTTAGAAACTAATGAGGAAATGTAAAAATCAACTTTAATAATTTATTTTAAGATCTTTTACTACTGTAATAATTGGTTGTAGCTTACTTTTGTAACATCAGCAAGAATGTTAGTTGATTAGTCTAATATAGGGTTAGGAAAGGTTAGTAAATAGCTTGAGGTATAATATTTAAGGGTTGTGCTCATCAATCAATAAAGTATAAGGTCTAGATCAGTGTCTTTAGGGATAATGGAGTCACTTTTTTGCAGCATCAATCTTGAAGGAAATAAATGATAGTGTGTGAACTACGGACAAGAGGGATGATGGTTGAGGTGTTGGTAACCCAAGGCCTCAATCAACAAACCCTATAAGGAAAAATACTACTAGGAAGTAGGTAACCCTAGGCCCTAGTGGTTTTCCTTCTTCTTTAGCTCAAGCTTGAAGTAAATAAGGGCTTGATGAAGAAAATGATGCTAGAGCACTACAATGGTAGGGCTCTAGCACATGCTTCAAAGGGTAGGTTTTCTAGAAAAATCTAGTAGGTGAAAATCTATTGAGACAAGGAAAATAACATGTTCTTGATCTCCTAGGGTTTTAAGATAACAATTTCATAATCTTAGTAAAATGCAAAGTAAAGATACTATAACTATTTAAAGGCAAGAAGAATTGCAGAAATTCACTTACATTCACCAAGAATAATCTAGCAAATACCCTAGTTGAAGACTTTCCACCAAGAAAATTCCACAAAACACCAAAATAAGCCTCCTCCAAGAGTTGTGCACCATTTAATTTCAGCCAATAAGCCTTCAAGAGGCAGAATTTCAGACCTCACTTGTGTGAGTTAAAGAATGATGATAAAATACAAGGGATACATCCCTTATTTATGTAATCCAAATGACCTTTAATTAAAAAAATTAGGTCAAAAAGGATGACATGGCCAGTTACATCAAATATCCATTTTTTACATAAAATTGTCAAATAAAACCCTAATTTTATCTTTTTAGAGTGACGTCTTTCCCCTCCTAGGGTGACGTTAGCCTTCTTATTGCAACTTTAACCCTCCAAGTGAAACGTTAGGGCTCAAAACCCCTTAGGACTTCCACACATGCCAACCAAATCTGTCCTCAAGATGGATACCTCAACTGGGTGACGTGAAGGCTCTGAATGATGACGTAAAGGGACTTCAAGGGTGAACATCATTGTGGGAGGGAAAGACCCCCCTAGGTCCAGGCCTACCAATATGTATTTGGTGGAACATCCTCCTCTCTCTTCAATGCAATCCTCTGGTATATGTCTATCCCTGGATGGGGTCTCAACATACATCTGGTGGGATTTTATCCCTATGGAGGTCTGGTCTAATCATCTACCCATATGTACCTGTCTTTTGGGTGTGGTCCTTCAGCATAAACAAGTACGCCCTCCATGGGATCATAAGTCAAAGGGATCATATCAATGTCCATCACATCTAATAATCAAGTTACCCAAACATGTGAAAAAACCCCCCTTTCCCAGACAAGTTCTCAAATACATTATGTTATTCTACAAGCCAGGTTTCGAGAGGGTTTCAGGATGTCCTATTGGGATAATTATCCTTAGATGTGGGGTGTTTCTAGGTGAAGACCAATGTAGGTCATTTAAGTTCATGAGATGTTATGGGGATGTTTGGGCAATGGGTAAAGTGATGACAGGGAAATGTAGGGATTACCTGTGGGTGCCTTTGAAGAGGGTGAGTTGCACCTTGTCATGGACGTAAATTTTTCCTAGACCATTCAATGCATTTTTACTTTTTTATCTTATTTATTTTTCTTTCAAGAGAATATCTGGGGGAAACTACCCTGGCGCAGTGACCAATGGTGACAATGTTACCCACAAGCATTTAACGGAGATGAGAAGGTTGGCTCATGATGAGAACCCATTTCTCTCGGCTATTCTACCAAGAGCCAATACCCTAGTGTGGTTACCAGCTGAATAGTAGTGTCATACCACTACATTCCCATGGACCTAATAGAATGGCTCGTGATGAGACCCCCTATCCTCTAACTATTTCTTGAGTTTATTTATTTTGTGGAGCCCTCCTTTTTCTTACTAAGAATATTTTTGTTGCTTTCTCGGGGATCCCTGGGTGAAGCATCTAAAGGTTTTGATCTTTTGGATTTTATCTTTTGCTAGCTAATTTTACCCTCTATGCCTTTATCCCCTTCTTCCCACAAGGAAAGGTACAACCCTTTGCTAGCTTGGAAAACCCAATGCCTGAACCAATGCAGGGGATAGATGAGATGGAAGATTATGAAAAGTGATAAGTACGATGGGAATGGACGATGACCTTTCATGAACCTACCCAATGGAAACTCACTCCTAAGGGAACCAACTTTCTAGGTAGTTTTGTCACCCCCCCAGGTACAGAAAAGTCAAATGGCATAGAGTCCAAGCACACATCATGAAGCAAAAGATAATTAAATGCACATATTCAAATGTTTTGAGAATCAGAGTGACACATACCATGATACCCAGACTCATTACCTCATGGAGAAAAACTCACTGCTACTTCAGGACCAGGCTGATGGGATGGATGTTGTTGTTGTTGATAATATGGAGGCACTTCATGAAGAAGGATGGGCCCTCTAGGGCAAGGCTCAAGTCAACATGGCTCTTGGTACTCCATGTCTAGGACCTATGGGCCTCGAGACATAGACTCCTTAGTTATTCCTAGGCTAGGGTATAACAATAACCAAAGCGAGGTTCGCGGGGATCAAACCCGTGACCTCCTCTATGCTAAAAATATTCCTTAACCATCGCACCAAAGGTGTCTCTTGTAAAGGCATGCGAGTAGACAAATATTTAATGTTGAAAAAGAATTTTGAATGGATGTTAAGTGGCCCACGATGTATTTAATGGGTGCATTGATCGAGACAAGGACACACACAGAAAATTTCAAAGTACGATGTCTCAAAGTTCATGCTCAAGGGTAATTGTACATGGAGGATGCACTGTAATGCATGGCACAGGGTTCCAACATAGAATTTTATGAATTTTATACTCATTGTTCTAAAAAATTCACAAGAAATTCGATGGTATACTATGTTTTTTAGTTTGAGCAATGTGTAAAAAGGTCATTGTAAAACACAATCATTTGAGCATTAATAAATAGGTCTCTATTGGAAGTGGGCCCGGAGACATAGACCAAATTGGGTGAACTTCGTTATCAAACTTGTGTATGTGATTTCAATATTGTTATTATATTTCCGCTCAATTATTTGCAAGTCATTCATCATTAAAGTGTATTGGATAGGTAAGTTAATTCACATGTAATTTGCAACTAGTCAAGCGATCATTATTATTTTTGAATATAAAGTAGATGTTTATATGTATTAAATATTGATTAGCATCTAAGGATTTTTCGAATCAAGTTGGTATCAGAGCTAGTTTGACAGGCATTGCAAGTGAATGCTTACAAGAGCTAAATTCAAACTTGGTAAAGGAGAGCTTTCAAGTTATAAGTCTGAAATTGAAAGGAGACTTTGTAAGCATAAGATGGCTTCCAAAGGAAGGGAAGGAGAATATACTCCCATGAGTCCTAAATAAATAATGGATACAGTTCACTCGATGAGAGAAATAATATATGATTTGGAGTGAAGAATCTAAAATCCCACAAGCAAAGAATCTTTGGTAAGAGAAGAAGGAGGAGGTAAAGGTGGTGGAACTTTGGATCCTTCTTCACCATCTTCATCATCATCTTCCACTAGGGAAAGTGAACATTCTTCTCATCAAGAGAAGCCCTCTAAGAAGTTTTCTCATAGTCATAATTTTCCTTTATTAAAGTTCGATGTTAAGTTTGAATTGTCAATCTATGATGGATAATTAAATGCAGAAAGGTTGGACAAATGGACAAAGCAAATAGACATATATTGAACGGTACAAAATATCATGGATGACACTCCAAAGATACAATTAGCTTCTCTTCGACTAAGTTGTCACAAGATGCAAGTTGATCTTGTTCAAAAAAGTAAAGTAATATCTTCTTGGGATAAATTTGCTAAGGCTATAAGAAAATAATGCTATCAACTAGCTTATACACAAATGAAAATTATAGAATGGCAACATGTAAGACAAGGTAAATGCCAAAACATTCAAGCATATACATAAGAATTAAAAAATAAGCTATTGTCCTTATGGATTCCGTTGTATACTCGTGAAACTCTTCTAAAGTATATTGGTGGCATGCACTCATATATTCATCACACTATCTTAATGGTTAACCCTACTAAAATTGACAAAGTGTCAGTACAAACTACTCATCTAGAGGCTAGTAAAGGTAAGCATGTGATTGAAGATAAGAAGCCATAAAAGTTCGAAAATAAATCGAAAGTAAAATGGAAGAGTAAGAAATCAGCTACAGTAAAACAAGATGAAGACAAACCTACATGTTCTCACTGTAAAAGAAAGGGACATGAGGAATCATAGTGTTGGAAGTTGCATCCAGAATTACGACCAAAAAAACTCTAGAATAAGGGGAAACAAAAGATTGTTGCATCAACTCAATAGATTCTAGTATCAGATTTAGAAAATGAATCTAAGATCATGGAAATAGGGAGAAAAGGTATATCTACTATTGAATTTAATTCTTCAGTTCAATCTGCCAAATTGGAATGTGTTATTGATTAAAATAAAAGAAGAGAGACATGTCATGATAGGGTTATAGTCAAGCATATAAAGGTAGATACTTTGTTTGAAAATGGATCTCAAGTTAACTTAATATCTAAATAAATTGTTAAGAAGTTGGGTTTTAAGATGACACCTCATAAAAAAATCCATATCCATTAGGTTGGGTGTGTGAAGATGCTAAGCTGCAAGTGATGAAACAGTGTAAGATCAGATTTGCAATTACAACTAAGTTATTTGATGAGGTCATGCTAGATGTTGTACCTCTTGACATTTGCAACATTGTCTTGGGTATTCCATATCTATTTGAAAGGAAGGATATATTTTATTGTGAAGAAAACAATATCACCTTTTCAAAGATGGGATTGTATATATTGTCAGAGGTCATCGAATAAAAAATAATGTTTCTCTAGTGAGCATAGGGAAAATAAAGAGATTCATGAGTGAAAAAAATATTTTGTTCTCATCATAGTGAATTAGAAAGAAGAAGATATATTGGATTATTTATCAGGTTGTGATCCAAATCATAAATAGGATTTTCTTAAAATCATATCTAATTATCTTGAGTTATTTCAGGGACCTACAGGGTTGCCTCCTAAGACGTAGGTTGAACATGAAATCTATTTTCAGAAGGATGCTCCTCTTTCTAAAATTAGTATGTATATATCATCAGTACTAGAGAATGCAGAGATCAAGAAGGAAGTTCAAAAATTTCTCGATAAAGGAATTATAAGGCCAAGTTCCTCTCCATGTGGTTCTCCTATTGTGCTAGTTCCAAAGAAAGATGGCACACAGAGGATGTGTATTGACTTTAGAGCCTTGAACAATATTATGCTAAAGAAATATTATCCTCTTCCCAGAAATAATGATTTATTGGATTAGTTAAAGAATGTTGTTTATTTCATTAAGTTGGACTTGAGAAGTTGTTACCATCATATCATAATTGCAGAAAGTGATGTATGGAAAACTACTTTCAAGACAAAGAAGGGGTTATTCAAATGATTAGTTATTCCATTTGGGTTATGCCATGCACCTGCGACATTTATGATGGTAAGAAATGATGTGTTCATGACTTACATAGATGATTTTTTCATTGTCTACTTAGATGATACATTTATTTTTAGTCAAAGATGGAAAGATCACATTATGCATGTCAAGACAGTTTTTGAACTCTTGAAAATGGAGAAGTTGTATATGAAGATGTCTAAATGTGAATTTGGAAAAACCTCTATGGTGTAATTGGGTTACATTGTAGGGAATGGTAAGCTAAATATAAATCCTGCAAAGGTAGAAGTTATTGTGAATTGGCCCAAGCCAACTACTTCCACATAAATCAGGAGCTCCTTAGAAACAGTACAATACTAGAGGAAATTCGTTGCAAAATACTCTTTTATTGTAGCTCATGTACATGAATTAACAAGTGTAAAATAGGTCTTTCAATGGGGAGGCAAGCGACAAAAAACCTTCGAGACATTGAAGGGAAAAACAAGCACTGCACCAGTTTTGGCTCTGCCAGATTTACAACAGCCATTTGAGATTCAAATAGATGCAAGCAGATATGCCATGGGAGTAGCCTTGATGCAACGAGGTAAACCTATATGTTATCATTCTAAGACATTCACTCATTCTTTGATTAACTATCCAACATACGACAAGGAATTGTATGTGTTGGTACAAAGTGTGAAGAAATGGAAGAATTACTTAATGGGAAAGGAGACAATAATTCATATAGATCATCAACCATTACAATATTTGAAGTCGGAGACCAAGCTACTACAGTCATGACATTTCAGGTGGATGGGTTTCTTACAAAAAATTCATTTGGTAATCAAGTATAAGAAAGGCATTCATAATATGGTTCAGGTATGTTGCCAAGACCAGTGATCAATGAATCTACAATAATAAGGTATAATCCTTTAGCTCATGAAAGTTATGTTGAACAATATGCTAAGGAAAATGATTTTAAAGACATATATATGGCTTTGATTCATGGAAATCAAAAATTAGATTATCATGTGCATGACAACTTATTATATCATCTTGGAAATATTTGTATACCCAGAGTTGAAAGATTAAATGTAATTAGAGAAACTCATACATCTCTCATTTATGGTCATTTTGGGGTTGGTAAGATAATAGCACAGTTGCAGAGATAATTTTATTGGCCTCGGATGAATGAGACAATTTCCAAGTATATCAAAGGGTGTGTTATGTGTACCATAAGCAAGCCCAGCAAAAAAAAGTTGGGATTATATACGCCTCTTCCAGTACCTTCTCAACCATGGGAAAGTATCTCCACAGATTTTGTCGGGGGTTTTCTAATGTTCAGGACATGTCGTGATTATTTATATGTTTTCGTGGATAGACTCAATAAGATGTTTATATTAATTCCATGTAATAAACATGTCACAACTGAACATGCAACATAGATGTTCTTTTCTAATGTATGGGTTCATTTTGGGCTGCCTACATCTATTATATTAGATCGAGACTCTCACTTTTTGGGAAATTTTTGGTCTCATTTATGGGAACTAAAGGACACAAATTTAAAGAAGAGAAAACCTTTTCATCTGCAGATAGATGGACAAATAGAGGTAGTAAAAGGAATAAGTGTACATATAATTTGAGGATATTTCATCAAGCATCCTAATTTATGGGATGAAATTAAGTTTACCTATGTACAACATTCCTATTATCATGCCATGCATTCTTCTAATAGAAAAACTCCTTTTGAGGTACATTTGGGGTACTTGCCTAAATCACCTATGGAATTTTCTTTTGGAGGAGAAATTAAAGAAGATGGACAAGATGATACAAATAAAGATAAAATGCTCATTCAGATGATCCATCATGTACATCAAGTAGTACAAAAACAATTGGAGAAATCCAAGCCAAGTACAAGGCTAGGCATGACAAACATTGGGTTGATCATCAATTTCAAGTCAGTGATCTAGTATGGTTACATATCAACAAGGAAAAAATAAAGGGTGAAGGTAAAAAGCTAAGGCCAATCTAATATGGTCCACTCAAGATCTTAGAAAGAATTGGTACTAATGCCTTTGGTTTATATCTACCAGCCTACATGCAAATGTATTCAATGGTAAATGTTGTGAATTTGAAGCTTTATGAGCCTCCTATGATTATGGATGAAGATGAAAGTATTCAAGTTCTAACAATTGATGATTTTTCTCGAAAATGTTTGGACGAGCTACAAGAAGATGTTATTCTCAAAAAAAGAATAAGGGCTTCACAGTAAGGTGATGTGGAACATCTTCGAGTTGGTATTAAAGGGGTAAAAACAATTAAATCAAAGTGAATTGATATCAAGAAGGTGAGGGAGATTTAGCCTCACTTAGTTGATGATTAATAAAAAAAATTGGTTGTCCAAAAGGCTTCCAATGAGGAGGAATGATCTAGGAGGATCCAGGAATGCTCATAGAGGTCCAGGAGATTCCAGAACGCTCATAAAGATCTAGAAGGATTCATAAATGCTCAAAATTTTGTCTTCTAAAATGGTCCTTAAAACTACATCAATGCATATATATCATAAATATCTTTCCAGCAACACAAAAATCTCCTCAAACGGAGTTCGTATGCAAAAGTTATGGATGGTCAAAGTTCAGGTCAAACTAGGAAAAAAGTCAAAGTCAAAGGAGGTCACGGAGGCACATGTTACCTTTTCATCGTGTGTCGACACACGGAAGAGATAGACCATTGAAAGGTTGTCATGTGGTAGCCTCCCATTTGGCCATTAATTGGTAAGGTTGTTTACAATTAGTTGGAGCCCGAAGGATCGAACCTGGGTCTCCCGCCAAACAACCCAAAGACCTAACCAATACACCACACATTTGTTTCTTAATCATATATGGCACCATCATTATTTAAAGTTGTTATGTTGCATATTCGGCGAAGGAAAAGAGATAAGGGATTATCCCTTGACCCATAATATATGATCATATGGCATCCAACATAACCAAGTTATATTCCATGGAGGCACTAACGAATATTCCAACAAACTATACCATATATACAATATAACTCCAAACTATATAACAACCGTAAATTATAAAAAAATTGAGATTCATGGGATCGAACCTATGACCTCTTCTATGCTAAACATATTCCTTAACTGTTGTACCAAAGGCTCCTCTTGTTAAGGCATTCCCACGAACACATATTTAATGTCGACCAACAATTGTTGATGGAAGTTAAGGGGCTCATGGCCTATTTAATGGGTGTGTGGACCGAGAAAAACACACACACACACACACACACACACACACATAATTGCAAATTATAGTGTCTCAGATTTCATGTCCGAGGGTAGTTAGACTTGGAGGTTTCACTGTAATGCGTGCCACATGGTTCCAGCACAACATTTTATGAAATTCACACTTATTTTTCTCAAAATTTCACATGGAATTCGATGGTATACTTTGTTTTTGAGTTTGACCAATATGTAAAACGTTCATTGTACAACAAAATCATTTGAGCATTAATAAATAGGTCTCTATTGGAAGTGGACCCGAAGACATAGCCCAAATTGGGTAAACTCCATTATCAAAATTGTCTATGTGATTTCAATATTGTTGTTTTATTTCCACTCATTTATTTGCAAGTTATTTATAATTAAATTGTATTGGATAGATAATTTAATATAGATTTAATTTGCAACTAGTCAAGCGATCATTATTATTTTTGAATATCAAGTAGATGTTTATATGTATTAAATATTAATTAGCATCTAAGGATTCTTCAGATCAACTGTTCACATGAAAGGATACTTTCTTCAACAAATAAATCAGAACTATATTCCTTTGTAGGAATTGAAACAACATTGTGATAAATATCAAAACCACTAGAAGAAAGAGAGCTTGAAAATGTGCAAAAATTATGGCTTAGATTGTTTCCTAATCATCGATTATAATTCCACTTGGGTTCTTAAATATAAGAATTATTTCATAGACAAGTTTCCATTTTAAGCAGTAAAAGTACATTTTCATAGAATTGTATTCTTCCATAAATCCATATTGATATATGTCTTCATCTTAGCCACCTTGGCTCCAGATTCTCAAAAGAAAAAAGTTGATTTTTAACTTCCCAAAAACAAGTTTGTTTTGCAAGATTAAAAAAATATTCTTCTAATTCCTTTGATTTGTAAATGAGTTGTATGAGTTGATACTTTTTATCTCTACAACTTTGTGCATTTATTCACCCTTAACCCCTAAAAAACATGATTTTCCTATTATCAACTTCCCACCAAAATTCAAACTTGAGTTCCCTACAACATAGAGACGGGATTCAATCCCCATGAAATTACTTGAATACATTCCTAAGAATCTAAAAAGTCTTTTATATTATAAGGTAAAGTGGATGCAACCTATGAGGCAAGGTGGATGCAAATTAGATGCTATTAGAGGTGGCCTTATGCAAGTTTTCATAGAAATTATACAAATGTGATGGATTAACTATCACATAACCATTTGGTTGATTGGACCAAGGTGTACATTATCGATGAATCTCTAAAAGATTCTCGCTAAAGTTAATATCCAAATCCTTTAACAAGTGTTACAGTATGAGACTAGATTTCTCACTAACTTGACCACCATCCCTATATATCCACCTTGTTCAAAGTCTGCACCAATAATTTATTTGAATATTGATAAGGGTTGGGAGACATATAGTCCCAAAACTATATTATGCAAGAATCACATGGAGCAAATGGACCCTGCCTATTATCAATAATATAAGAAGAAATCAATGGAGCTAGTCCACAAGCCATTCCTTGTAGAAGAAAAAATCAATGGAGCTAGTCCAAAAACCATTCCTTGTCCTTCCTCTTGGGTAGTTATTTGATATTCCCCTTGCCAATAACTATGTAATAATGGTCTAATTCAAAAACTAGTAACTTTTGTTTTTTTTAAAACAAAATATAAGGATTAATCTTCCATTAGGAATGCACTCAAAGTCAATGATCTTCCAAGTGTTCGTTGATGATTTTTCTTGTATCCATTGTTTTTCCCTTCCTTCCACCTCCAAATATTAGACCTTGTTATTTTTTGTAATTTCCTTGAAAAATCATTAATAATTTCCTAAGTCTACTTTGCCAAAAATATTTTTTAAGAATTTTTCTCCACATTTCGCTTGGTTTTTCCATGCAAATGTGGATTTCTTTGTATTTCCCTTCCCTTTGCACAAATTTGGTGTGGATGAGGAGGTCTCCACCATAAATATTTTCCTCCACATACCCTATCTCCACATCCTACATCACATTCATGTGCAAATGAGGAATTCTTCCATCATCCTCCACTTCACCACTTCCCACACTTTGTATCTCGCATGTGTTTTTCATGTGGATGCAAAGAATCTCATTCTCTCGTCCATTTACCCACATCCCACCATCTACCTCTACTTAAATTTTTAGGTATGGATGTGGAGGGTTATGGTGCACTCCATTTCATTGTATATGTTCCTTCCCCCTTTTGTGTCTAAGTTTAGAAAACAAGTGGCTACTTTTAAAGGTTGCAAGTTGCCTCATCATTATAGAAAAAACCGACAACAAAAGAAGGGAACTAAAGTTATTTATGGTTAATAAAGTCACTAATAATACATTGATGTGTTAACCTTGAAATTACAAATAAAACATTAAACTTATGTAGGAATTTATCCATATTTTGGGAATATAGAGGATTGGGACAAGTCAAAAACAGGCATGTGAAAGGAAACTTGAGCCTTTTTGTGCGGAAACCATCAACTCGTTACCTTGAGAAAGTAATTATTTCCATTGGCCTATGGTGTATAAGTGATATTCAAATTTACAAGAAGAAGAAAGAAGTAACAATAAAATATGGACTTCAAAGTTGGCCAAAGTTAGTTGCATGATATAAGATTTTGATTTTAGGGAATTGGTGCACTAACAAGCTTGATTCAAAACATAGGATTGTAAATATTACAGAAGAGGGGAAGAATTTAGTTCCCCTTAATTCCTTGATGTTCAGAAGGATTATCTACCTCCCTAAAGAAACAAGGATCGTCAGGTTTCCCTAGGCTGATCTTTTTTTAATTCATAATAAGGTGGTATTGAACTTTTGAGACATCATCATGTGCAACCCTCAACAAAAAATTATTTGACTTACTAGATTGAAGTATGTGAATTGGATGAGATTTACTAGAAATTGTCCTGGCTTGTTTCCTAGGTGATTGGCTAGGAGACTGTTGGCACAAGGGTAGACCCAGGGTTCAATTCTCTAACAGTGCACCAATAATCCCTAACTATTGGTCCTTTCGGCAACACCTACGAAGAAGATGCAGTCTCACCCGAAGTAGCTATAGGGGGTTGCAGGACATAGGTGTCTACAACCATAGGAAATGTAGAGTGGATTCAAAGTAACAGCACATAACAACCTAGTATTATTTATCTTCCTTTAAGTCTACTGCGTAAGTTATATCTCAGATCTAACACAATATCACAATAGAAAGATATCAAATGACAGAGAACACAACATCAATCACACATAACACAAGATATATGTGGTTCACCCTCTCTCTAGGGATACATCCACATAACTGTGCTTTATAATATATTAGGTGAAAGAATACAATTATTATCTGTGATCTTGGCTTGTAGATCTCTCTCTCTCTCTCTCTTTTCTTCTCTATCTCCCCTCCCTATGCACCCAGCTGCAGGGTTGATATTCGCACCCAACTGAAGATCTTACAATATGGACTACTCACATAATATAGTACTTTTGTCTCAACAACAATCTCTCCTCATAACATAATTGAACCCATCCCAAGTCCTCTTGACCTTTATTTATACATTACAATATCTCATTGAAAACCTTAGGCCGAGACCTAGGTGTCAAAACCCTAAATGCCAAAACCCTAGGTCAACTTGACCCACATTTTCAGGGCTTTGCCAGCCTGTCTCTCCTTCTTTCTCGTGCGGTGCTCCAAAGTACTCGTTGACATCTTCTTTCTCTTACTAAGTTTTCCATGATCCATATATATTGTTGATCTATCATCCTTGATCTCCTCATCCAACGACTTGCTTTCTCTTACTTCACTCTGTCTTTTCTGCTCTTTTTCTCACTTCGAACCAGTATCAGTCACTATGTATTTCATGCAGTTTGCATTTTTCCTTTTATTCCTTGATCTTCGCATGCTTCCAAAACCAGGGGCCAATAGGCCCCCAACACTCACATGTGACTCATCCTGAGGCACTTCAGGTATTAATCTTCTATTTCACTTTGATTTCAGACTGTGCAGGGTAGCCTGTTCTTTCTGCTTTATCCCTCCCTACTGTGTGCAGACTGTATTTTCAGTGTCTGGTACCCAGTTTCAACTGCACCTGGTACCTAGACCCTCTTCCTTATGTTTTTACTGAGAGCTGCGAGGCAGTTGACTGTCATAATACAATTTCAATTGTCTCCTACTCACTAAACCTTATTTCCATTCTCCATTCAAAGTCTTCAATTGTGCAGCTCCTCCTTCTGTAACATAGGAAACCTCATATGGCCCAAGCCAATGTGTTCTAAACTTCCCTGGATTCTTCATGCACTTACTATCATGTACCAATACTAGGTCTCCTTGCTTGAAGGCTTTCTTCTTGATGTGCTTGTCATGGTAGGCCTTTTCTCTTTCCTTTTGTACCTGCTGGTGAAATCCTGCAATAAATCTGTCTTCTTCCAATTCGACCAACTGTGCAAGCCTCTCTTGCACAGCGCCAGTATCATCCATGTATGTAAAGGATTCAATTCTGAGACTAGGAACCAAATATTCCATGGGAAGAACTGCTTCCAAACCATAAACTAGCTTAAAGGGAGTCTGCATGGTCAACTTCTTGCAAGTGGTTCTATAGGCCCATAACACTGCTGGTACTCTCAAATCCTAGTCATCCATGTTCACACTTCATATCTTCGTCAGCGTTGTCTCCAAGATCTTATTGAATTCTTTGATCATCCTGTTTGCTTGTGGATGGTATGGTGTGCTCTTCTGATGGTGAACTTCAAATTCTCGGGTCAAAGCTTCAATGGTCTTATTAATAAAATGTTTTCCTTGATCACTCATTAGGGTCTTTGGGCATCCAAACCTAGTTATGATATCATCAAATATGAAGCATGCATCTGTAGTTGCACGACAGTCCTTGACTTCTCTTGCTTCGGCCCATCTGGTCAAGTATTTTGTCGCAGTGATGATGTAGCGGGCTCCTGTACGCTTTCCTGGTGGGTTGATAGGTCCCATGAAATCAATGGCCCATTTCTCAAATGAGGTCAGCTATGGTTCTAAATGCATCTCATCTCTTTTGGATGGTTTCCCAACTCTCTGGCATACATCGCAGGCTTGATAGTATTCCTTAGCATATTTGTGTAAAGTAGGCCACCAGAGGCCAACTCTAAGAACCTTTTGCGTTGTTTCTTTTCCTGCGTAGTGTCCTCCTATGATGCCTTCATGTGATTCTACCAAGATCAGTGGTCTTTCTGCCTCCATAACACATCTTCTTAGGATCTCATCAGGTCCCATCTTGTAGATTTGTCCAACTATAAGTGAAAAATATGCAGCGCGCACTACCAGTTGTTTCTTATGAATGATTGTATAGTCACTAGGTGCCATTCCTATAGATAGGAACTGTACTATCTCTGTGAAGTGATCATCGACTCTTCTGATGGATAGAAACTGTGAATCTGATAGTGTATCCTCCAAGATATTTGGTTCCTCTCCATGCTCCAACCTAGACAAGTGGTCGGGTCCCTTGTTAATTCTCCCCAGCTTGACCACGATCTCAAAATCATATTCATGGTGTAACATAAGCCATATGCATATTCTTCCCCCCAACACTGGCTTGTTGACTAGATATTTCAGCGCAGAGTGATCAGTGAACATCTTAAAATGTCCTCCCAATAAGTAGTGTTGAAATTTCTGCAGTGCATACACCATGGATAACCCTTCTCTTTCAGTGGTGGTGTAATTTAACTTAGCTATAGACAGTTTCCTGCTAGAAAAGGCTAACGGATGGTCAATATCTCCTTCTCCTAGTTGTGCTAGCACTTATCCTAATGAAATAGAGGATGCATTGACATGCACATGAAGCTCCTTATTCCAATCTGGGAAAACCAGAATAGGCGCAGTAACCATTTTCTGTTTCAGTGTGTTGAAGCTCTTCTGGCATTCTTTTGTCCATTGAAAATGACAATCCTTCTTCAAAAGATTCTCCATGGGCGTTGTGATCTGTTCATATCCATTAATGAACTTTCTATAGTATTTGGTATGTCCCATTGCAGTGCGCAGCTGTCTGACTGAAGTGGGAGGGGGCAAATCAACAATAATGGCAATCTTAGATGGATCTACCAGCAATCCCTGCTTACACATAATATGGCCTAGCAGCACTCCAAAGGGTGAAAAGAGGATGCACTTCTTCAGATTTAGGGAAAACTGACATTATCTGCACTTATCCAACATTAGTCTTAAAAATTCAATATGATTTTGCAATAAGCTAAAAACAGTCCAATAATCAAAATATGCTTCCAAATATTTGTGTAAAAACACTTTGAACGCTTCGACCACCACCCTAGAAAATATGGTTGGTGCATTCTTCAATCCAAATGACATCATTGTATACTAGTAGGAACCCCATTCTATTGCAAATGTGGTCTTATGGTGATCTTCCTTGGCAATCCTGATCTGATGGTATCCTAAAAATCCATCTGTGAAAGAGTAAACCTTATGTCCTCCAACATTGTCCAACACTTCGTCAGTGAACGGTGTAGGAAAGGGGTCATGTAAGCATGCATCATTCATATTCCTGAGATCTACATAGATCTTGATCTCTCCTATCTTCTTGTCTTGAACCACCATAGTGCTAATCCATTCTGACTCTTCAACAGGTTCTATGATTCCTGCTTCCAGCATTTTGCCGAGCTCAATCTTGACTTTCTCCTTATATTTAGGATTCAATCTGTAGGGTCTCTACTTGACTGGCCTTGCATCTAGCTTCAATGGGATCTTCATTTCACCCATAGGCCCTTTAATACCCTTCATATTAGTGAACTTGGTTGGAAACAAGTCCTGATGTTCATGCAGTAACTCTATGATCTTGTCAATGGTGGCAGCATCCCAATAATCTCCAACATTTGCAAGCTTCAATGTTTGTTCTGTTCCAATGTTGACTTTATTGATTTTAAATGGTTGTCCAATAAAAGGTAGCTCAACTCCTGGTCCTTCTATGTCTCTCTGTCCTTCTGTTTCTGCGATTTTCACGTTTCTAGGATCATCGTCTTCATCAACATTGATATTGTAGCAGCCTTGCAATTTCTGAAGAGGCACGGTCCATTCATCCTTTTCTTGCTCCACAGGGAGGCTAGGTGCCTCCTCAAAAAATTTCTACCTTATGACTTTCTATAGCGGGAAAACCCCCTATGGAATACACTAGGGTTCTAAAGTGCAAGCAGAGATAACTGTCTAAAGTCTCCTACTTTTAAAAACTATCACGACATTACCTCACATTCATATATAAAATTCAAAGTATAGGAATCTGATAGGCTTACCTTAAACTCCACATCTAGTGTCGATCCCTTTGCGCTCAATTGTTTCTTGACTGCAGATATCCTCCCAAGGACAACCTTCATTCACCAAAAGACAAACAATAAACTACGAGCATGCATTCTATATATTGATTAGTGGGTTAGATATCATGACAAAAAATGTAAATAAATCATAAAGATTGAAGACATCATTTGGCGGGACAGAAAAAGTACTTCTTTATATTAATCTCACAAAGTCGCTTACAATATGAGACTGACATTGCTCCTCGAACTCAGTCCTGGGATCCTCTTCACCAAGATCCAACTAGTCCCACGTATATTTCTCCTCTTCAATTCTCTCTAGGGAAATGGCATATGCTTGCAATGGAGGAAAAAGGGCTGGAATAAGGAATTCTGGCTCTAACTCACAATGTGGTTGCAAATAATTGGGCAAGGGGGAATAATGAAATGTGCAAAGTTTCTTTACTCTCATTCTTCTTGTAGGAATGGTACCCCAACACCTTCTATTATATGCCAAAAATATAGTTATTCGGTTGGGTGACCGACTATGGGTGGCCAATTGGTTAGGAAACTACCCAAAAACCCATATCCCCTTGCAAATTTTTATTTTTTGCAATTTTTGTGAGTATACGCGCTCTGTAATGGTGTAGATAGCATATGTATGTGTTATTTAGAGGTGCAACAAGCATGTGTACGTGGGTAGTAGTGGCGCAGGTCACATACATCTTCAAAAATATGGTTTTTAAGAAGAGTTGTTTAGTGATGGCTTGGCAAAAATAGCAAGTAAGATGGCCTGATGCCAAGTATGCATGTATGGTGAAATTTAGGGTTATAACATATGCCCCCTAATGTGTGAGGTTAGAAGAGAATCTAATGGCTGAAATACATTACAAATCTTCACCAACGTATGATGCGAGTGAGCCCAGGACCAGAGTTCGAGAGGTGCCTGTTATCCCCGATATCTAGGGATAACTAGGAGATCATGTCTCGAGGCCCACATGGTCCTAGACATGGAGTACGAGAGCAGATCGACTTGAGCATGGCCCTTGAGGGCCCA